>JAXBDA010000250.1:0-99671 GCA_036023075.1 Gaultheria prostrata | reverse complement strand
GGGGGGGTCTCCTTCAAATTTGATGTGTGACAAGCAACCTTCAAAGACCAAATCACAGTACAAAAAGTATTAAAGTATTTGTTGGAGTGTGCACCCAAATGTAGCAAAAATTAAAACTCCTCTTAAATATATTCAAGTTTGAGGATTCCCTTGCGGTGCACAACAAAAGCTCATACTTTAATTGATTATGTAAGGTATCAAAGTATACTTTTGTTGTTAAATTTTAAAGTATATGTTGGAGACTAGATTGCTTAATTAGATTCTGACCTGTTTAACTAATCATGTCTCCTTGCAAAAAACAGTTAAATATGCAATGTGGGACAGTTGGTAGAATAAATATATTGAGGGATGAAGATTTAGCTACTTGCAGAGTAATTTTGTGTTGCATGAACTCCTACTTTGGGTTGTAGTTATTTTGGAAGGTTTCATAGATCTCAGCATCTTATGTTATACTCCCTCCGTCCCAAAATTTGGTCCTTCTATGGGATTTCAAACTTTTAAGGAGACATAGTTATTAATCTTCAAAACATCTAAATCTCCAATTTTTTTGAAACACAAATCATTCTTTTTAAGATTCTAATTCATTTTTCCCTCAACTCTTGTGTTTGAATTTGAAAAGCAAATAAGGAAATTGTGGGATTTGTTCTCCTTGACTAGTCAAAAAGGACAAAGATTATGGGACATCTAAAAAAAGAAAGGTGGACCAAAATTTTGGGACGGAGGGAGTAGTATATAGGTGTAGCATATAAAATGTATACTTAGACATTAATTCTTAAGTGACAGCGAACAAAACTTCTAGTGCGAATTTGGTTTCAAGCTTTGACTGTGGTTAACTGTCAGGAAAGACAACTAAATTGATGTGATCTGCCTCATTTAAAAAGATGTCGGTGAAGTGCGAATTCGTAATCAATTCATGTGTTATTTTAAAAGACTTAAAAGACACTGCAAAATGTTGAACTTAGATACTTAGCATGTCAAAATGTTATGGAATTTTACGAGTAGAACTGCAATATTGATGTTCTTTGTTCTAATATGTGCTCGGGGTTATACTGATTTATGGCTACTTCTGACGTTCCTTTCCATGCTGGCATTTTGGATTAACTTTGAATCCCTAACAAAGGTGGCAATCATGTGAGGCAATTAGTTTTCGCAATCAAACTTGAAGTCCATATATGGAACTTCAAAAAGTGACTTGGTGGTGACGCGTCGTTGACTTCACAGTAGAGTTGCAAGGGAACCAACCTTGTTTTATCAATAAAAGGGATCCAATTTAACATGGTTAATGTTCAATATCAGCTCAAGGAACAGTGGTCAGTCTAAATTGTGCGAAACTCAGTTTTGAGGCTCAATATATTGTTGAGCTCACCTTGATTGAGCTTTTTCCAAGGGCTCATAGTTCTGGTAGAAAATGAGGCCATTCAATCTTCAATTCAATTTTTGCCCAAACAGAAGTTTGCTTGATCTTGCCCATGGCCGTGATTAAATGGGTCAGAGTTAATCAGCTTCTTGAAATTAATCAATCTTTTCCTTTAGTATCTGTGATCTTGGTGACATTGTATTGCATGAAACCTTATTTTTGTTTGAGATCTTTTTTTCATTTTGTGTGTTCATTAATTTGGTCTGGAGATCAAACTGAATACTCGCAAAGAACTGATATCGGTCTTTATTATTTCTGCTGACTTGAAGTTATTCAATCTTTTCCTTTAGCATCTGTGATTTGGTGACATTGTATTGCATGAAACCTTATTTTTGTTTGAGATCTTTTTTTCATTTTGTGTGTTCATTAATTTGGTCTGGAGATCAAACTGAATACTAGCAAAGAACCAGTATCGGGTTTTATTATTCTGCTGACTTGAAATTATTCAATCTTTTCCTTTAGTATCTGTGATCTTGGTGACATTGTATTTTATGAAACCTTGTTTTTGTTTGAGATCTTTTTTTCATTTTGTGTGTTCATTAATTTGGTTTGGAGATCAAACTGAATACTAGCAAGAACCGGTATCGGGCTTCTTTTTTTTTTTTTTTTTTATTTATAATTTCTGCTGACGTGTATCTCAACCCTACTGTTAGTGTATGAATTGAAACTGAAATGGAGATCGAATTTTTTAATTTTTGGATTGAATATCGTGATGAAATCCATTAGCTTTTTTGCTCAGATATCGTTGAGGGGTTGGCAATTAGCCGGAAAACTGCCCATATCATATCAAAGACTGGAAAATACAGCACGGCTGCAGTGGTATGTCGAAGTTAATCTTCTTTATTTCTTTATTGAAAACAATCAGCCTTGAGGGTTAAGGTTAACTAACAAATTTTCATACACAACAATGAACTTTCATTTTATTCAGGTTTTTTTTTGGTTGGGTAGACCTGTAAGTCTAAATTTTTTGTTGATTTATTGATGATCTCTGATTTTTCAGGGAGAGGCCAACGACTTAGAGTTGAATGCCACAAGGGCTATGATAAAGAGCGCGGAAGCTAAGCTTGAATCAAAGTCCGCCATTGACAGTCTTTGGAAGCGTGTTCAACAGCTGGAGAAGGCCAAGGAGGAAAACAAGAAGAGTGCCACCACATCTACAAGCAAGCCCCCTAACAAGCGGGGCCGAGGTGGCGGTGGTGGTCCACCCTCTTACCGGCCCAAATCGGGGAGATTTTCCAATGCTTCCCCCTCTTTCCGGCCACCTCAGGCAGCGCCTGCCACATTTCGCACCCGATACAACTATGCCAGCCGCAACATTTACGAGGGTCCAGGTCCAGCCTCGTATGCTCCTGGATATGGTGCACCTGCTGGGGCTCAGGCAGTTGGATCATACGGTGGACAAGGATCGTACGCCGGGCCGAGGAATTATGGTCCGCATGATCCTAGTGCTGCAGCTGGACCTATATACCCTCCATACCAAGGATACCACCATTAGTGTAGTAAGGAATTACATCTCAGTGGGGAAAGGGGCAAGAAATCCCATGTTCATGATAAGATTTTGGAAATCATAAAATCATGATGTAAATTGAGTCTATTTGACTATAACCTGGCATTCCACGGACAAACATGCCCTCTCCTTGAACGATAATTCACCATAACACCCAAATCCATGTTCCCCAAACTGAGCGTGCCCATATTTTCACGAGGGGCAACAGGGTGCCTTGATTAGCCCAAAGTTTGATGGAAGTTGCAAGTTTCGATACCTTTAGGGTTCGTCGTTTTGTGTGGTGGCGAGTGCCACCGCAACTAAAAGGGGGAGAAAAGGGAGTATTATATGCCACCAACCCAGTCTTATGCCTCTCAAGTCTCGTGTGCATAAAAGATGCCACGTGAGCAACCTTTCCCTCCAAAAATCCCCCCCCCCCCCCCCCCAACGTGTTATTGTTGCCGTCAAAGGCCATATCAGCGATTTTCGTTTCCCATTTGACAATAGTAGACGATGGGGTGATTTGAATAACAGAGGTAAATTTGGGTGTGCAATTGAAATTTATTGAATATGCCTTTTAACACCCAAAAAACAAAACAAATTCAAAAAAAATTCAGACATGGGCTTGTACAAAAGTAAACTTTTGGAAACCATTGTCAGAAGTGGGATTTGAACCCACGCCCTCTCACGAGGACCAGAACTTGAGTCTGGCGCCTTAGACCACTCGGCCATCCTGACTTTGTTGCTCTTATGTCTATACTTTTTTTAATTAATATAATCAACGGTCGAGTTCTCAATGCCGCGTTTATAGTACTAGTAATTTTGAAGTAAAAAAGAGAGAACTTTTCACCCATTTTTTGGCAGTTGGCACTAGCTTCTAGTAGGTAGTTCTCTCTTATTTGGAAAATGATTTTTGCACTTTTTTTTTTCCACTTTTTTTTTAAAATATTTTTGTGAACATATTACACATAAAAAATGGAGTACACTATAAGACAAGAAAGAATGTGTAATTATAAAAGTATAGTGTGAAAATTATTTTCCTTAATTTTTAACAAATTTAAGTATAACTTTCACATCACATCATTCGTCTTGACTAGAAAAACGAAAAAAGTATAAAAACCCGTGCAAAGTTCAAAAATATTCATAGAAGATAGATATTAATTAAAGACACTAGTATCTTCTTGGTCATTTTTAGTGAACTCTTTTTAAAACTTTGAGCTATATTTAATACTTTTTCAAATCATTTGGTCGAGATAAATATTGTGACATAAAACGAATCAGGGAATCCACACCACAATTCAGCTGAAATTTCATCGAATTAACAAGACGAAATTAGAACTATTGTTAATTACACGATGAACGACTCGGTGCCTCTCCAATTCCACATTAAAAAAACCTACCCAAAGGTAATACCAAAAATAAGATAAGTGGGAAAAAAGAGAGAAAAAAAAAAAGACGGTCAGAAGGGAAAGAAAACTGATTCCTTTAAACCCTAGAACCTCATCGCTGCGCTCTCTCTCTCTCTCTCTCTGTGCTCTCCGATCTCGCCGTCTTCTGTCTCCCTATTGACAAATCTTAGATCAGAAAACATGGCGTCGAGCAATCAAACGGTCTTACAATTCGCCCCATCGTCGACGAGCTTGACAGCGAAGGTCCATCCTCTGGTGATGTTCAACATCTGCGATTGCTTCGTACGGCGCCCCGACCAGGCGGAGCGGGTCATCGGAACACTCCTCGGATCCGTTTTACCAGACGGCACCGTCGATATTCGCAACTGTTACGCCGTTCCTCACAACGAGTCCTCAGATCAGGTTTGGTTTTTTTCTGCTTTGCTTCCGAATTTCCGTTCACTTTTTGCGCTTAATTACCGAGAATATAGGAGAAACGCGCAAAATACAAGGTCTTGTTACGCTTATCAATCTTGACTAGTAGTTGGAGTTGGCTCCACAATCAGTGGGTCTTTCCCCAACACCCGTAGTGAAGACCTTTTCTGGCATGACAAGGGATAGTGCCAAGACTTGGCCTACAAGCAGAGCCTTAAGTTCTGGTTTTAGTATCGCTGCTAGAGAGAACACAGAGGTTAGCAAAGTAGAAATTTGAGAGTGTAGTGAGTTAGAGAGAACCACTTTTAAAGCTTGTCTCGATTTCCAGTGAGATTGCTCCGATTATCCTCTGTGTAGTACCCAATTTTGGGGACCCATGTAAAAGTCGTTTGCCTATGGGTATGTTGTGTGTATCTGTTTGTGTGTTTGGTTTGATCCTTGGGCTACAACAATCAAATGTTTCGTTGATTTGTGGCCAAACTTAAACTTACATCTGGGGTTAAGAAAATCCACAACTTTCGCCAGTCGTTAACTCGAGCTCACATTGCACTGACCCCCAGAGTTTTACTCGTTTTAAGTAAAAAGTTGTGATACTACTTTTGCCTGTTATATTTTTCGCTTAAATGTAGTTTCTACTCCAGCTTTACTCATGTTAAGTGAAAGCTGGTTTAAAGGGTCTTTCCTGAATCATGGTAGAGAAAAGGTATATATTAATGATTGTGCATTCGCGGGGATATAATGGATCCGAATGATGGAGCACACTTGTATTAAGAATTAAATGTGCAGAAATTGGATATTGATCTATATGTTCGGATTTTGGCTTAAACGAAATGTGTCGCTTGTTCACCGAAAGGTAGATTGGTTTCTGAATTATCTTGCATAGATTATCTGGAAACTCATTGTTAGTTCTTGCCTTCTTGGTATACTGAGGGAGCAGTGTATGCGTGTGCGTTTGTGCTGTTGTGTGAATTTCCTTAATTACTGCTGAATAAGAATTTGATGAGTTTGTACTTCCTCGTGTTCTTTGTTCACCTTCTTCTGACTCATATGTCTGCCAAATTTTATGGTTGTAGGTTGCACTGGATATAGATTACCATCATAACATGCTATCCTCCCACTTAAAGGTGAACCCGAAGGAAGTGATTGTTGGATGGTAACTTCTCTTTGTTCTAGTCCTCCAATTGTTTCTTAATTGAGTGAGAAACCCATTAACATGCAGTCTGTATTTAGCATCTTGTTGTTTGATAGAATGTATTTATATTTACCTATCTGTGCTTTCTGAGAGGCAGATGGATAAGTCTGGATATAAGCAAGTGTGTTATTTCGGCTTGTTTGCTTCTTTGGCCTGTTTAAGGAGGTTATTCATTTTCTTTGTATGTGTGGTCCGTAATGATCTTACTAAGTCACTGTGGAATTCAGTAACTTTTGAAAAACTTAGAAAGCTCGTGAATATGGTTGTCTTGCTAGTGATGGTTGTAGGAAGGAAAGAGTTAGGAATAGAGGAGAGGAAGTGGGGAAATAGATAAAGAGAGCAGGAGAACCAGAGAATCTTACTTGGGTATTTCCTTGTATTGTGGCTATTGTCACCGCTAATTGAAGGATGAAACAACAAAAGTACAAGCAGGTAAACTATTGAACTCGCTCCCTCACAAATTTATTTACTGAAGGGTACTAGAGACTTCATTGCAACATAATTCTTTGATCTTATTTTGGGTATCTTACCTGAGACCAAACCAGTATAACCCTCATTTTCCTTTCTTTGGCCTCTTTATGATCTGCATCACATGGCTTCTGATTGTTATCACTGATGCTACTCGTGTGTTCAGCAGCCTTTGCCTTTTCTCCTGGGAGTCTGACTTTCTGTTCATGGATATGCGTCCGGATAACTTTTGGATTTCTTCTTAGTTGTACACTTGAGTTAAATTCGTTTTTTGTTGGATTCAAAGGCCAAGTGTTGTTTGGTGATATATGTTTAAGTTCTTTTAGTTATTGTATGGAATGATCAAGAATCCATCTTTAGTTGACAACGTTTTCCTCTGCTGCTTTGCAAATGTCACAGGTTTTCAACTGGATTCGGAGTTACGGGAGGCAGTGCATTGATCCATGAGTTTTATGCCAGAGAAGTTCCAAACCCTGTCCATCTGACTGTTGACACTGGATTCAGCAGCGGAGAGGCTAGCATAAAAGCTTTTGTCTCTGTTAGTTTGTCTCTTGGGGATCAGCAACTTGCTGCACAATTTCAAGAAATTCCTTTGGATCTACGCATGATTGAAGCTGAGAGTGTTGGCTGTACGTTTTTTTAACCTCAACTCCCTTATTCTCAGGAAATGTTTTTAATTTGCGGATTCTGCCGGAACACCCGCTTGGGCATACACACGCGCATATACCAAGGTTCTAAAACTCGCTAGGCGCTCCCAGGGCGGCCGGGCACCTTCTAGCTTCCAGGCCGAGTACTTGGCGCCTAGTCGAGCGACTCGGGCTAGTCGGCGAGGGGCCCTCTAACGCCTAGGTGGCGAGTACTCTCGGCCTTCCGGACCTTCTTTTAGAACACTGGCATATACACTTAAAATATGTTGCATTGATATACGGATAAAACCTCTGCTGACTTTTAGAGGCAAATAAAGGCACGTTTACCCCTTTGTAGATTCTGTTGGACGTGCATACATTATGGCAAATAAAGATAGTTGTATCGTCATGACATACCAAAGTTAGTGTGGTAATTCATTGCCTATGTTTCCAAAATTGGTGATGGGGATACTTTAGTCTATATGATCAAGTACTTGTTGATGGTATTTTAGTACAATCAATTTGAGAGGTTGATCTTTCAATAGAATAGCAGTGTTCTAAATTGCTTTGAATGTAATTTCCCTTGATTTCTTGCGGAAAACCAATTGTAGTATGATGAGGTTTGTAAGAAAAAGGGTTTATATACCCTAAGAGGTTTTAATTGAAATGGTCAAGCTACCTTGTTCGCCAATATTAAGGGCGGAACAAGCATCTCCATATACTCTCTTCTTCTTCTTTTTTCGGGCCTCTGAAGGATCAATTTTCTGAAGTTTCTTAATCAACTAATTGTTCAGTTGGAAGATGTCTGATGTTTTCAGTCATGAATTATTTGTCAATACTTGTTTTTTGCTATTGTTTAAATGAGAAGTTTGTATGGACATCATGTTTGAAGCTAATAAGGCTCACTAGATTGATATGACTCGTAATAATATTGTGAATTTTGGGTGGCAAAATGTTTTCAATGCAGTTGACGTCCTTAAGACAACAATGGTTGACAAACTGCCCAATGATTTAGAAGGAATGGAAGCATCAATGCAACGCTTACTAGCTCTGATTGGTGACGTGTACAAATATGTTGATGATGTTGTGGTGAGAAAGAGGGTTCTATTGTCACTCTTTAATTCTCCATAGCTTTTCACCTTATTCATCGTCTATTCTTTTTACCAGGAAGGACGCGTTGCACCAGATAATAACATTGGTAGATTTGTAGCAGATACGGTAGCTTCCATTCCTAAAATATCACCAGCAGCTTTTGATAAGCTTGTCAATGATAGTTTACAGGTAAGACTTTGCAACTTCACAAATTATGAACACTTATCTGCAGTCTTGTCTTTTGACTTGTGTCTAGCTATGTGCACTATTAATTCCTTATTTGATTTTGGTTGTCTTATTCAAGTGATGGGTAAAACTTTCACATTCCCTATAATTTTCTGTTTAGTTGCAGCTTCAGAACCGGTTTGCAGAAGCTTTTCAGAAACTGTTTTTGAAAATAAAAATACTGGTTTTCTATCTTACTCACTTCCGATCAGAAATGGTTTTCGAGAATCTGCATACATTTTTAATGCTTTCTCAAAGGGGTTCTTATTGAAGAAGGTCCACAAAAACGAGTTTCGAAAACTGTAAATCAAACAAGATTTGGAAAAGTGTATTTGCCGATGTTCTGCAAATTCTTAAAACTCGAAAGACTGCCGGCACATCTCCCTAAAATGAGTTTAGTCCACTGACGATAACCCAAGAAATGGCTGAACTTTTCTGCACATTCACTAAAAGCCTCTCCCTTAAACGAGTATGTTCAGTGAGGACAATGTAACAATGGATCATTAGAATCCCATGATATTTCCAACCGCATTGTACCAGTTTTAAGGCTTGTGATTTTAAAAGTTGTGGCCTCTGATTCTAAATTTAATTTTGACAGGACCAATTGCTCTTGCTTTATTTGTCAAGCATCACAAGAACTCAACTGAGCTTAGCAGAAAAGTTGAACACAGCTGCCCAAATCCTGTAACTGTTGTACACAGATTCCTCCATTTTGGACCGAGTCTCATATGGTCCAATGTAGGTGTTTTGCCAACATCGAAGATCCTGTTTGTCTTCTTCTTTTTTTTTTTTTAAAGTAGAAATTTGTAACATCGTTAATGATTTTGAGCATAGAGGTCCATTAACTTGAGATTGTGTTACTTTGTTTAACTGCTATGTAGCAGCAGTATAATTTATGATTTGTGGCGGAGACGAAGATTTTTGTCAACCATTATTGTTTTGAAGATTTCTTTGCAGATTTCTACGAGGCCTTTTAATGACCATTGTGGTTTTTCTGGAAATTTGAAAGGGATGCTTAGAAATGAACAGTCATAATGCGCTCTGGAATGTTTTTCCTTTCAAAAAAACGCAGAACAAGGAGAATATTGCATCTTTTTCTGCATTATCGAATGCCCCTCCTGACATCATCTGACTCCAATTTAAAGCAGCTAGAGTTTGGGGACAACAATGAGAAGGAGTATATTGGGTGAATGGTGAGGTTGGGGGTGTGCAAAGAAAGATGTCGGAGGTGGCAGCGGATGAGACGAACAGTTTGGGCAAAAGAAGGAAAAAAACCATTTGGGCAAAAGCTGCCAACACACAAATTACCACAAACAGTTTCCCATCTGGTGTGACACCCTCGTTACTCATGAGGGATCTAACAGGCTAGATTTTTGCCTTTTTGTCTGAATGATTTTTTTTCGTTTTTCATAATTTTTTATATAGTTTTTTATCGTAATTTTTGAAATTAATCATTCGTACCGACGAACAGAATTAGAAAAGTACAATAAGATGGACCTAAGTTGAAAAAAAATATCATATAAGAATAAAATGACACTTTGAATAAAAAGATACTTGTCCGGTACTTTTTTCGTCTTTAGTGAACTTTTTGTTGTTTGTTATCATAAGTTTTACTTTTAGAGTCGTCTCTTCGAATCGGATGATTAATCAAACAAATGTATCGCGAATCTAACAAAATTTCAAAAAAGACAAATAAAACAAAAAATAATACTCAATAATAATAATAATGGAGCCTCACATCCCCACTTACTAAATGTGAGTGTGCGTGCTAGTGTACAAAATCTGTGATTCTAAATTTTTTCCACGTCTTATGTTGGCAGAAAGTTTTTTATTTGGCTAAATTGCACTTTGACGCCTCACAGTTCAACATTAGTTTCACTTTGCCCCCTTCACTTAAAAATATGGCAGCCGAAATCTGAATTTTGCAAAATGATGAAAGTGAGAATCCACAATCCCAAATTTCAAGCGGTTTTGCTAACCCCACCCTGTTAAAGCACACTTAAGAGGACTAAATTTGGCCAAAAGTTTGATTTGATTTTAACGACTCCAATAGCCATCATCAAATTTTCTGTCAAATAATTTCTAAAATTCCCACCTTATCCCAAAAGTCTGCTTAGCAAAGGAATATGGAAATACATAGTATAACGTATTACCATTGAGGATGAGTTTCCGCTAAAAATACCGTCTTTTATTTTTGTTAGTATGTGAGAAGAACGACTTGTCTTCATGCTGTAGACAACTAACAAAAAATATCAAAAATAGTACTCCTATCATAGTGAAAAGTGAAAACTCAACGTAAATTTAAGGAAAATGGGGTCACAAAAGACATTTAGAATTTATGGACTTATACCGTTGAAAATTTAGTGAAGGAATTGACATTAATCTAACATGCAACCACCTACCATTTTATCGCAAATGATACCCGAGTTCGAGTCTCAACTCTCCTCACTTTGAGGTTTGAGCCTATAATCCCCCCAACTAATTGTCAAAAGAGAAATAATTAAAGAGTGCCGTATTGAGTTTCACTTTCCCTTATGCCTAATATCCATCACTCCATATATCTACGAGATATGAATTTCTCAAATCTCCTCACAAACATTGTACAAACATTCTGGCGTCTACAAAGGCGGTAAGAAACCAACAAGCTAACCCAAGTCATTATATAACAATCGACAACCAGATGGAGGTGATCAGAGATAGCAACGGCTAAGAAACCGCGATAAATGGATTCAATCAGCCTGAATGAAACCAACTTTCAAGTTCATACCCAATTTACATCTTTACATTCCAATAATTCAAGAGACATGATTCTCAGAAGCCACTTTCCAAAATACTAAGCTTTCAGTTATGCGAAACAAAATTGTAGAACACAACAATTTATCAACCGTGCTCATGATTTCCTCGCTGTAATGCAAAATGGAAGGAAATCAATCACTTAACCCTGTTGAGAAGCATTTCACCTATCACCGTCATCATCAAGTTCAGCAGACCTAGATTTTACGGTGTCTAATAGTTCATCAGATGACTCCCCATCTTCTGAATCAGGAACAACTTCAGTTTCAAGTGCAGAATTGCGGGTAGGTCTTTGCCTCGACCTATTCTTTGCACCCAAATTTTTGTTTTCTGAAGCAGAAATGTTGCCAGTCCCAGCTAATCTCTCACTCCAGCGAAAACCAAAACGCTTGTGTACAAAACTACCATCCTGCTTCTGAGATAGTGTTTTGCAATTCTTGTTGCCATTCTCATTATCACCGCTGTCCTTTTCGCTGTCAGAGTAGTTACTATCATTACCTCCATTAAGGTCCTCACTTTCAGTGTCGCTCACTATAAAGTTGTCGTTTGCATGAACAGAACCGTTTCTTGGGTCGGTTTCTGAGTCCAAGCGTTCATTGGAAGCATTTTTGTTACTTTTACTGCGGCCGCTATTCTTTTCTTCCTGCGTTTGCTCGTCAGTAGTCTTCCTTTTCCTGAATGAGAAATGAAGGTGTAATCAATAAGAGGACCTCAGATATCTAGGCCAACAATCTAATAAATTGGATACTAGATGAAACCCTTTCACGAAATGTATGAATTAGAAAATTTGTCTTGTTCCTTAGGGTAAATGGTTATAAGCCGAAACCAAGGACATCCACTTTCATCCAAGCATAAAAGACATATTCCCAACTGAAGCAAAGAATGTGTCCGATATATGCTACACCCAGAATAAAGGACAAAGAATTTCACTGCAGACCTATGTAAATTGGAGGAAAAACTACTTTGATGGCCTAATCAATAAAAAACTGCAATAATTTTTTTACAATATACATAACTACTGTGGCTAAAGTTAAAACTACGGCTTTTTGCATCATTTTTGTTATCATCTTAACAATGCCAGTAGTGGGATCAATTAGCTTCATAGGGACTAGGGAGATCATCAGAGATATGCCCAAGGTCACGCCAAGTTTGGGCAATGTGATTGCATTCCAAAACACACATCAGTCCATGGCTACTTTCATTTTGTTGCAAATCTTGGCTTCTGAACAAAGTAATCCTGAGTCACTTAGTGACTGTTTGCGAAAATTTCCGAGAGGAAATTATGGGATTCTTCTAGCTTCTAAAAATATCCAATGGAGTGTTTGCTGCAGATTCTAGAAACAGCTTCTAAAAATCACCAGCTTTTTTGAAGCTATTTTTAGGAGCAAAAGCTGATTTTTTAGAAGCTACAGTTTAGATGCTTTTACAGATTCCAAGAAGCTGTGATTACCACAAACATATTCCTTTTCATATTAACAATTACCCCTTGGTCAGGGACAAAATAGACTAATTCAGAGCAAAAAGCTTATTTTACAATAAACACTACTCTTCAGCTTCTGTAACATTGAATCCAATCCAAAGCTACAACAAACACTGTTCATAGCTTCTCTAGAATCTGAAGTAGAATCAACAAATCTAAAATCTAGGAAAAAGCTACCACAAACACTTCTCCCATTTGAAAAGTGGGATTGGGTTTTCAGTTCCGCTGAAATAAAGAACCGTTCAAGTTGTTTTAGAAGCATTTACCCTACATTCTTCTCAAAGGCGAATGTAGCCCCGAAGCAAACCAATGTACTATAAGTACTAAATTAAAGCCCATTTTGCATCAAATATGGTAATGAAATTGCAAGAAATGATAACAAATGCCCAAAAACCATGCTAGATGAGAGACACCACATCGATTATACAAAGCTATATAACCATGCACATGGAACCAGATAAAATAAACTTACTTTGTTGGTTGAATAGCCTCATTAATGGCCTTATCAAAATCCTCTGCACATCAGTTTCCAAGAAAAATAAGCCCTTTTAGTAACAGAAGCAAACAAAAACAAGTTAAATCAAGAATGCACATCAAAAAATCTATGTATCTTTTTAAGGAGATACATAAGACAGTTTGCACCAAAAACCCAACCCCCACCCTCTTCTACAAAAGAAGCCCAAGACCTAACCCCAACTGCACTAGAATAAACCCGGACAAAATCATGACAATGGAAATCAAGTGCCTAATTTGTGCTAATATCATGATAATAAACAGAATTATGGCAGAAGCTTCCTACTATCATGCCTCTACATACATCTACTCGCGTCCCAAATACCCGTGCTTTTGCTGCTCAACAGATTTAGCATAGCTGAAGCCACTGCAAAGTTTATCTTCCCAATTACGCTACTTGTGAGCAATCTACTATGTTTCCCACATTGAAATAAAATAGTAGTTATTTTTTGCAAATAGACTTTCAACTCCAGGTATGAAAGGTCACTAAGAACCATTATATGTTTGTCTAAATTTCAGTGTACCCCAAGGGTCCCAAACTATTGATGTACTAAAACAACAAAAAGATAAAGATTGTGTATTAACTTTTGTGTCAAACTACCAGGAAATACAGAGACTCAAGGAAATTACATCATACCAAATGTATAACAGACAGGCCCACGGTTGCGGCAGGAGCGAGTAATCCCAGCATTGCGAAAGCCATTCATAAGCATCTCTTGCGTTTGTTGCTGCTTCAATGCCCTTTCTTTCTTCTGAGGAGGGAAAAAGTATGAGTGTCGCCTAAAACCCATATACAGTATCTAGAATGCATTAGATTGAGGCCACCAAAAACCAAAATTGCGCAATTTAGTGAGGAGAATTTGAAAACATGATATGATGTTTGAAAAAGTGAGAAGAATCTCGAGTGTGACCTTATGAAGTTTCTCAAGAACAGGAATGGCATCAGTTTGTATGATCTTTACAACAGCTACTTCCAGTTTAGCTTCACTCGATGAAAATTCATCCTGCCATTACCACCAAAAACAAAAGTACATGCAACTTTCTGGATAAAAGAAACATTGTGGAGGTATCAACAACAAACTAACAACCGACAAATCAATAAAACTTCAAATTTGGAGAAAAAATCATTATGTGACTTTTTGTTTCTGAAACAATATTGCGCGTCAAGAGCCAGCAAACAAAAGTAGTTATCTTACCACAACTATGCGGAATTCCTCAAGATTGGTTGCAAGTGTTTCCCACTCAGTAATGATGGTGGGTATATTTTCCTTGCCCTTAACTTTTGGCTTGGACTCAAAGGTACTTACTTCCTTGTATAACCTATGGCCAATAACTTCATTTCCATCACACCTATCATGAACAGACTGGCTGTTAATAACATTAATGCTGCACAGATAAGCTCATAAACACGCAAATTACCAGTATGTCGTTCCACTGCCGTCTTCCCCAATCTTATCTTTCCGGAAAGAAGAAATAGAATTTCCATCTTTTAGTGTATCATTAATATAAGACACTGCATCATCTTGCTGTAGAAAAAAGAAACCAATTGTCTCACCAAACAAAACGGATATAAAACGAAAAGAACCAGACCTTCAAGACAAGAGTAATATTTGGCAACTTAAAAACAAAATGCAGTGGATGCACCAACAGCAATTGCACCAAGGAAGAAACAGAAGTAGTATGACACTATCAAATAATCATCCACACGCACAGGCAATCAGAAGGACACATTCAACCAACAAAAAGGAAAGGCTGGAATAATTACATCAGCTCGAATTTCACAGAGTGCTTTTAAAAGTAGTAGACGGTCAGTTGGATTAAGTTCCTTGTATCTGGATATTTCCTCTCTGCAAAAATACATGGCGACAAAAGGCCAGGATACCGTAACTAAAAGCCTACATAGTACAAGGGATAAGACCTTGTTAAACAATGAAGAAATAAGTCAAATGGCAATACCCCTTGGCCACGGTCAGTGGAATATCCCCATCAGCCACCTACAATAAAAGACCAAAGAATGGTGTTGGTTTGGATGCATTTATAGAGGAGAACAAACACTGAACAAAATAACAATCCAGACTTATAATAACCCACCCATGGCCACCACATAGCAAGTTTCTTACAGAGCACTGTCACCCAAGCATCACCACCATTCAATGTTTTACTTACAGGCGGTATTCCCTGAGAAGCATAAAATCAGGTTACTAAGAGATAAATGGTCTATAAATGTTACATCACCATAAACAACAGGACAGGAAGCTACATAATCTTGAAGACATTTAAGAACCACACATGACATGAGTTAGTGGACAATAATCTAACATGGCATCAAATAAGAGTATAAGACAATAAATCTTGTTTTCAAACCTCGTCCCCGTCCAATACAATTATACTTGCATGGGTTTAGCCCACCTATGGAGGAGATTCTAGTGACTCTGGCTGCACATGATGGGGTGTGTTAATGATAGAAACTATAGCATTGCTCATCTCACAAATAACTTGAGCTTTTAGATGAGTTGGTGGTCCACAATAGAAGAACTCATTCAAAAGTATTTCAATACCAGTTAAACACCATTAGTTCTCAACACTTTTAGGAAATATCTAACTACTTCTTTCGTATCATGTTCAAGAATTTGGTAACTCACTCCACTCCACAATGCTCATTGAAAGCAGCGGCAGTTGCAATGAAATCATTTGCGTTTAACTCGACGTAATATTGCAATTTCCGTTGGATAAAAGGATGTAATGTTGCAATTATAAAAATCACCTCATTCTTGAGCAAGTTATCAATACTTGAAAATCTGCGACTCCATATTCCACAATTTTATCCAGACTTATTGATAAGACAATCTTTTGTCAAAAACAAAGGCGGCATAGAATGTCAATTTTCCCCATACAAGATTGACACTGACATAGCATAACATCCAATAATGTCCTGAACTCGTTCTCCCGACAAACCAAATAATAAATCAATGCAGAAAATAACTAAAGCGTAAAAAGAAACACTAAAAGTGCACAAGTAATTCAGACAAGAAACACTAAAAGCGCCCAAGTAATTCAGACACGAGTACACGACTAAATCTCCATGGACATGCAAAAGGAAACTCGCTCTTTGGTAAGGCCCATGGTCACTGCTCTAAGATAACTAGCATTATCGGTTAGAAAACTTGTTCCCGACAGACGGCGCGAAGTGGATGTTGCCATGCTGGTCAGCTTTATCAGAGGTTTACATACTTCCCCACAGGACGAAGTAGAGTTGCATATAAACACACTAGGTCTTGAAAAAAAAATACTCACGAAATGATGGTATGAAATATGAAATATCTGAATGAAAGGATATGAAATTACTAATATGGTTTGGTGTATGGAAACTAAACAAGTCTATTAGTCCGGTTGTAAGAGAAACATGCTGCCACATGAAATCTCAAGACACCAACAAATTATCCAGCTCTTATAAGAACCATTGAAACTTTTTCTTTATGAATATTTAACACTTCATAAGATATAAGGAATGTAACAACATTGTCTACTCTGGAAATTATTTCCACGTCTGAAATAAAAAATAATAATTTGGTTGAATTTCATTTAAGTCCATCCTCTCCAATTCTAAACACAGACAATGAAATTGCACACTATGGTTGAGTGATCTCAAATGTTCAGTTCAATGTGACTGCACCATAAATAATGAAATAAATTATCAAATCATATATAATGAAGAAACCAAAACCTTCAAAAGCATGACATGAAGCTTCTCAAGCAAACCGTTTGGCGTAATAAGAGCTGTCTCGATCTCTTCAGCCGAAATCTTCATCTTACTGTCAATAACAGGCTCAAACACCTGTACCAATTCCAGATAACCATCAGAATGTGTTTGTGCATGTAAACAGGGGCGGACAGAAGGGGGTGTAAGGGGTTGCCTGGGGCCAGCACAACTCTAAATATTTTCACATACCGTACTAAATTTTCAGGTTCATTTGGAAAAGTTCTATGGAGTTGGCCCCTACAATCCCCTTGGGTGAAAATAATTTTTAAAATTCCTACATATCCATATGGTAAATCCTCAAACTTCCAAGTTATCAAACCATTTTTTGGTCGCGTGTATAAAATTACATAGCAACTACACAGACACGCAATCTAGTCTCTTCCTCTGATTTAGCAAGTATCACTTTATACTGATGGAACATACTTCTCGTCATCAATGAAGAAATACACGTGGTTTGGCCTCCGCTACGTACAAATCATGTGTGTGCCACTGCATCCAATTTTAGCCCTACCCTACTGCTTTCTCATTCGCAACCACTCCTTTCCGTTTTTGCTTTCTTATTTCATGTGCATTAGCTCCCCCCATCGTTGATGGTTCAGTCACGCCCGGTGCCACAAAATGATTGAGAACTACGACAGGGGTCGAAATGCATTTGATTCTTTGTAGTCAATAAGTATTGCAGGATCAAATAATTCAAGGAGAGGCGCACTGCAGGGAGGGTCCTTTCAAGTAGATGACTCGTCGGGCTCATTTTTAGTTGTCGGTCATAGGGCAGGCTTCGGGCCGGCAGCTGCTGCTGATGCTGGACCGACTGATGCCTTTGGTGCGGTGCTAACTTTACCTAGTTATATTAACATACTCCCTGTATAAGTTTATGCCGGAGATTGAGGTAGGCCGACTAAGTGAAACTAGACACCCACACATGAAGCAAACACTATCATATTGATGCACAAAAACGAAGAAAAAAAAAAGTAGATTAATTTGGTCGTATATGAACAGAGATTGAGGTGACTACGTGCACACAAATTCCTTCATGGAAATGAATATATAAGCTTACATGGATGCATTCATCCATTCTTTAAAACATGAAAAAAGATGTCGTTCGAGAGAGAGGTCAACTTGTGAAATTAGACTCAATACGGAGCAAAAACTATAAAATAAATACACAAAACAAAAAAACGTAGATTTATCTGGTCAAATATGAAGAGAGATTGAGGTACCTAAATAAACAAAAATTTCTTCGTACAATTAATTTAATTCTTTTTTTTTTTTTTGAACGGCAATTTCTTCGTACAAATGAAGACAGAAGTTTTGAGAAGGCATTCACAAATTTTTGAATAACGAATAAAACCATGTCGTTCGAGGGGAAAGCACGCGATCTTACATGTAAAAAATTAAGAACAGAGGCCAACTCCCACCGCTGTCGAAGCCTACGCCGCGCGAGTTCTGAGTCGGATTGCGAGAACTCCGAATTCGTTGAGAGGCCTTCTCCGGTTCCTCCTCCGACGGCCGGCCGGCCGTTTTCGGCCATTGCTTCTAGAGAGAGAAAGAATGTGCTCGTGCGCGTGGAGAGAGTGATCGACGATGGAGGAGAAGAATCAAGGGTCGATATGAAATTTTGGGGGGTTGTCCTTTTTCCCGCCTAAACCTTTTTCCCCATGAACTGTGGTTGGGTTAAGTTTTCTAGGGTTACTTTCTCTGGTGTGGGGTTTTTTCTCCTTCGTGAGAGATTTCGCGTGCAGTAGACTCTTTGCCCCCAAAATGAGTGTTCCTCCAGCAATTTTTCAGTGACGGGAGGGTACTATATAGTATTCTTTAGCGCATCTAGGCCGTCTATTTTAATTTTGGACGGTTCAGAGTTGGAGAGAGAGAGGAGAAGAAGGGAGAGGAAGAGGAGAGAGATTAAGGGAATTTAATCTCAGCCGTCTTGGACGGTCTAGATGCAATATTCGGATATTAAATAGGTTCGGCCACGTGGTACCTAAAAAAATTTCTTCCTCTTAATTAAAATCAAGTGCCGGCTCAAAAGTTTCGCAGGTCCGAAATGCCTTTTAAACAGAGCCGGATATTTTGCATACAAATCATGGACCAAAATCCAAACAGATCAATTTTGTTGAGGGAGGCTGCCCTATCATCAAAGATAATAAATAAAATTGAAACCTGATCAATATATTATTCATAAAAAGCTACTATTACAAAAGTACTTCAAATTTTATCATTTGAACATTAATTTTCTCATTCTATTCTCATTTATAGGAAGCTTAAACAAAAAAATATTTGGACCTTGCTAATGGTACAGAAAAAAAATGCACAAAAAAGGTTCAAATCAGCTTTGGGACCCACTTTTGGGTCCCACAAGAACGATCTGAACCGTTCATTCATCTAGAATAATTTTCCGAGGGGTCTCGTGAGAAATCAGCTCAATCGGACGTGCCTAGGGAAACAAGGTGGGTTATGGATCGAGCACTTAGGCACGTCCGATTGAGCTTATTTCTCACGAGATACCTTAGAAAATTATTCTAAGATGCATGAACAGTTCGGATCGTTCGTGTGGGACCCAAAAGTGAGTCCGAGAGCTGATCTGTACCTTTTCTGTGCGTTTTTTTTCTGTACAAATAGGATTATCCAAAATATTTTGGCTCCCTAGTTTTAAGAATTTTTTGGCCTGCCGAAACCAGGACTTCTATGGCTTATACTCTGAGAGGGATTATCGAGGGCTCTAAGCATCGCCATGTGTTGCTAATTGTGCTCACAAGTCTATGGCAATGATGATATTTTCTGGAAAAATGCATTTTTACATTTCCTTAGCAAGACCCTCCTCTTTAGTCTTCAATGTTTGTTCTATACAAAAAATATTTACAGCTATCAAATCCCAGAGATTACAAATCACTAATTTTGTATGAAAATCAGTTCTAGAAAGTCAGCTTTGACACTTCCTCGTAAATTTATAGTGGTTAATTAATGAGCAACAATTTGTCAACTAGTAATTGGTGGTGAGTCTTAGTCAATATGTGAGGAATACATCATTACACCTCGATGAAGAGGCGGAGGGTGAGTAGGGTTGGGGTGGGCCCTAGCCATCCTGCACTCTTTTAAAAATAAATTATTGACTGAGATATCCCAAACTTTCAGTAGATGATTTTTCAAACTCCTAGTGGATGATTTCCGAGAGAACATGTCAAATTGCATTTTGATAGATTGTTAAAACTACTTTTGTTATATCTTGATGGATGATCAAACTTGAAAAATGTATTTTGGCCTTTTCTTTTACTATGGAAGGCAAAGATGTTGATGGTTATTTTTTTTTACTTATTTATTGTTTAAGGAATAGAAAAAATATTTTGCTGTTGATTGTTTTCCCGTTATAACTCGGCCTCGGAACTCTTAATCCTGACTCCGCCGCTGCCTTGATGACAGTTTGAAAATTCCATGAATACATGAGGCAAAGTAATAACGTGAGATTCCACCTCAATGTGTTCAATTCGTTCTCGAAGTATTGGATTCTCTGAAATACACGTAGCACTCAAAATATTAGCATGCGGATTCGCTTGAAGGAAGCCTAATTCAGATGGCAAGGTGACAGAACCTAACAATTTCAGAATACGCGAAAGTCACGGCTCGATATTCCACTTCAATTGAAGAATTTGACACACTTTCTTGCATCTTACATTCCACGAGACAAGGGCATTGCCAACATGCACCACCTAGTTGTAGATTAACAAAATTTCGGGCACCAAGTGCAATCAACATTATTATAAGTTGGGCTTGGCGTAGCATCATTGCGGGCAGAGAAGTATTGTGAAGCATCGCGAGTATGTTCAGAAATTCTACTACGGTTGTCTAGAAATTATAATTATATATAAGAAAAATTCTACTAATATCCTGGGGCGAAGGAAGAGTAGGGCTGGGTCCTAGCCACCCCGCCCTTTCAAAATAAATAATCTTTTTGTTGGATCTCCCAAACTCCCAACGAAATTTAGTTTAGAGTCAATCGTAGATGATTTCTAAGATTGAAGAACACGTCGGGTTGCATTTTAATAGATTGTCAAGCTACTTTTGTTCTATTTTGTGATTCAAATCACATTTCTGACCAAGTGTAAGCTAAATGTAAATTCAATAGGGTAAATTAGGGATCGCCGCATTTGGCTTATCATTTCAATATAATACTAGGTCTTCGACTTTGGTGACCAAGTTTGTCGCGAAATGGTTGTCTTTCCTGACTAAATGTGATTTAGTCAACAAATGTTTATTTTTTTCTGACCACTCCCCGACCAAATCCATATTGGTCACCAAACCTCCAACTTTTTGCCACTAAGGTTTGATTTAGTCGGCAATGGCGAGTTTTAGAGTCTAAAATTTGTTAGTAGTTGGCAATGGTAAGATTTTAGCGACTAAAATTTTAAGTCGGCTATGGTGTTTTCCCTTGTAGTGAATTCGGGTGTTAAAGCCCGAAATATAACTACATTTTTCGGGACTATGCGCCTGACTCTCTTGGTCCCCAACTGGAAATTCAAATTCTTCTTGCGGTTTTTGCTAAAAAATCTTCATGTCTGGGATGCTAACTTCATAGTCCAATGTCGTGGCGTGTAAAATTACATTTGTTTCCTCCTTTGGTTGAGATTCAATGTAATTTGCTCCCTCTATCGGTGGAGTTTAAATTTGGCCTTGTTCAATGGAAGGAGAGGAACCTTCCATTGATTGGCTTTGGTTTCCATTAAGAGAGACGAGGAAGGAGGAGGAATGACATGAGAGTGGTTTGTAGCAAGGGTTTTAGGAAGAGGAAAGAGGTTTGGTTGTCTACTACTTTGTAAAAGGGAGGAGGAAAAAGGTTTGTATTGGGGTATGTTATATTTAGAAGTAATAGTAGTATTAAGGTTTTCATATATGTGGTTGTACGTAGAAATTTAAAGGGCAACAAAGTCATTACACACGAGGTCATTTTTATCATAAAAACCCTAAAAAATAGTGGGTTGTATGAAGGAAATTGTGGGATGCGATTAGAATTTACTAATGGCAAAGGGGGTGGGTTTGGATGGGTTGAAATGGGTTATGAGTTAAACATATATGTGGGTTGAATACGGGCCACTGATAGATGAGTTTAATATGGGTGGTTGAATTTGGGTCAAGTCATATACAACTTGACCCAACTCGTTTTTCCGCCTGTTGCGAATAAAAACACTCTTCTTCCTTCTCTTAACCTCTTAAATTTGGAGTGGGCAGAGCACACACTCTATGTTAAATAATGGGAATAGGGGATTGAGCATAATTCAGTGGGAGCGAGCGAGGATGGGCTAAGATCTCCTATCCCCTTAGCATAACAATACCATGTGTCTCCCTACAAATCTAAGCCCTACATGAAATTTAGGCATGCTTTCCCGTCCCCTCTCTCTTTCTCCCCCACCCAACTATGCTTTCACCATGGAGAACCACGAAAATTTAAAATCACCCCCCACCATTATCTGTATCTCTAAAATCTTCTCCCTTTTAGTTTGGTCGAGCAACCCATTTCTTCTAATCCTCGTACTTCATTCTCTTTGCATGTAACCAAATTTGATGTTCGGAATCAAAATTCAGATATAGATCATGCATTTATTCATATCAACAAAGCAATGCTTTACCAAAAAAAAAAAGAAAGAAAAAAGAAGAAGTAACGCTTCAGCATACCAAAAGTTGTGGGTTTGAATTTATGCAAGTATACATGCGGACGTGTTTTTAAACCACGAAATGATAATTTTAGAATTTGGATTTTATGGGTTTGTCCAAATGACTGGAAGAGTAAATCGGGATCCAGGGAGAGTGAGTGAAATTAGAATGCACGAGTGAGATTAGTTAAGTGAACACGTGGCAGAGCAATGGACAAGGGTTAGAAGATGGGGACAGGTGATCCCAGTCCAACCTCCACCTGACCTCGTCTAGGGATTGGTCGAACATAAAGACAACCTCCTGAAAATTCTCACCTTTGATCATCACAGCTTTTTATCTCCTCATCAGACTAGGCCGTTCCACTAACTTAAAATGCCAAAAGACAGTTTATTATGTTTTTCGAGACAGGTGATCCCCTCACAATATATCACATAAAAAATCACAAAAAGCCAATGCGTATTTCGAGCTCTCACATAAAAAACTAAAAAGCAAAAAAAAAAACAAAGTTAGTGGCACACCCCTAAACTCACAAAAGTGCGAGAACTCTACACATTATTATTTTTATTTTGGGTCCAACGCATTTTTAATCCATTTAAACCCATGTATACATAGGTTTATTTGGTTTACCCATATATGACCCATAATAAAATGTAGGTGGATTTGGGCGGGTTATAAGTGGCGGATATGAGCGCATTCCCGGGTCGGGTTGAAAATTGCTACTACATGTAATACAATTTGCTTTATTCTAATCCTACCTCCCCAAGCAAGCATGCCCATAACAAGTCGTGCCACAATGAAACTCTGTAGTGGCATTATCAGCTCCCTTTTCAAACACCCAGCGAGGTTTGCGCGATCGTTTTCGGCCTTCGACTATCGCAGTAGTAGTAACCAAATCTCAACTCACCACCACCACCGCCACCACCATGATCCTACGTACAAAACCCTAACTTTCTCTCTCTCTCTCTCTAGAAATGGAAGACAAAGACACACAGCTCCTCGCCCGAGCCGCAGCCAACCACCTCTACCTGGCCCAGTTCGAGCCCTTCCGAGCCACCCTCCTCAGCCTCCGCGCCCGCAACCCTGACCTCGCCCGAGCAATCCTTCAAATCCTAGTCTCCCTCAACGGCCGCCTCGATAACATCCTCTGGTCCCGCTCCTGCCCTAACCCCTCTCTGCTCACTTACCTCTCCACTCTTGAACTCCTCCAGTTCAACGACGCCGTTTCCTCGACCTGGTCTTTCGATCCCGATTCGCTACGTTTACGCGTAGAGTTCTCTCTGTACGTCGAAATAATCCGTTCTGAATCTAAAGAGTTGGGTGGTGAATTGCTTGTTTTGGATAAATTAGCGGAGTTAGGGTTGAGCCGTTTGAAGCCGGATTCGATTAGTCTTGATGAGAGGGAAAATGGGGAGGGTTCGGGTGGGGGCGGGTTAGTGTTGGAGGAGGATGAGTTGATGTGTTTGAGGAAAGTTGTATTGGAAAATGCCTTGGTGTTTGATGTATTGTGTGAGAATATTCAGAAACAAGTGGAGGGCAGTGTTCGTGATGTTTCGGGTTTAGCTATTACTTTGCGGAGGGAGGAAGGGGAGCGATCCGAGGAGGATGATGTGAGGTTGATGAAGTTGGTACAGAGGAGTGTGCAGGCTGTGCATTTGGCTGCTATGAGGGAATGCCTTGAAGAGGGTGATGAGGAAGGAGTGGTGTCTCATATTCGGTTTCTTCGCCTAGGTTATGGAGTGGAAGAGACTGAGTACCGGTATGGATTGTTTTCATTCTTGATTGATTGACTTGAAAAAGGCTATAGTTTATGAATTTTGTACTATTAAATTGCTCTATGTTTAAGTTTATTCCACTGCAGTATGTGTCTCTAGCTCTTTTGTATTATGAACTGTTTAACACAGCAAAATAAGCCACACCATTGTTGGATAGGGACATGTACCTGGATGGATTGGCTACATTGTTGATTAATTGAGTTAAAAGATGCTATGGTCTATGAATCGTGAACAACTGAATTGCTCTAGGTGAAGTTTATTCCATTAAAATTTGTTTCCCTTGCTCTTTATATTATTAAGTGTTTAAGACTTCAAAATCAGCCACACACTTGTTGAGTCGGGACACAACACAAAGGGTTGCAGACTGGCTTTGTTGTTTCCTGAGTTTTTCTTTAGTTGGTCCCTGAACTAATTAACATAAAGCATATATAACAACCAGTTCATCGCTCTGTTTTTAAGTTTTTGGGCGACAAATGGTGGTCTCCGTCCCTTATTGTTAGTCATCTAATCGATCTTGGATATCCATAGGACCATAGCTACTAGTCCTCTTGCAAAGTCAAGCGCTTTTAGATTCAAAATAGCCCTCAATTTTGGTTAGTATTTCTATAAATGAGAGTTAAGGGCGTCCTTAGGATAAATCGTTGAAATTTGAATTCAAACTGCATTGCTCGTTCCCTTAGAAAGCTGGCACACAGATAGGGACAAACAAATTAGGGTGGAGGTAGTAAAACAGATTATTGGCCAATTGTTTTTCTTTCTTCTTCTTTCTTCCTTTTCAAAAGCAAACTGAAGCCATAGAACATGTGTGAAACATCTACGGAAGTTGTAAAACATTCAACAGTTGGTCGCGAGGTAAATGAGAAAGGGTTAACGACTTAACGTGCTATAGAAGGAAACGAGAAAGGGTTAACTACAGATAATCGACCACCATTTGTCGCTTGTGAACTTTTGTAACAATGTGTGCCTCGAGCATCAGAAAGATACTTGCCCATGTAAATGCAATGACATACAACTGTTTGTCTACTAGGTGGACTGGAGACATAACAAGCTTTCATGTAGGATTCTTTTGAAGAGCACTTCCTTACCCCTAAATTATTTTCGGAACGATGAAGAATTTTTTTTGATAAGTATTTTCGTTCAGATAAGATAAAGTCAAGATTAAGATGAGATATAGAAATAGAAGACAATTTTCATGCAAAGCAATGCACTGTGAAACACGAGTACAAGTAAGTGTACGTTGCACATAGCAGAAGCTGAATAATTAGGATAAGTAATGTAGGAATGAGCAAGAACATATGACAGGAAGACGTTAAAATAGTAATCAAGAGACCACTAGCATAGTAGCATGGCTCGAGATCCATGATAACTTGCAAAGGACGATTAGTCAAGGGAGAAGTACTCATGGCAATGATGAGGTCGACACACAGTAGTTGACCTAGTATAGAAAAGAGGTCAAGTGAGAAATTATAACACCAACAAGGAATAACAATAACAAAGTCTTAGAATGGCAATGACAGTTGTCTTTTTGTGTACTATAGGGCCAAAGAAGTTTACATTTTTGAGGTCACATAGATAAGTAATTATGGCTCTGAAACTCTTCTTGTATGGCTATCGGATTTGTTTCGGAATAATAATACACGTTTGATACCTATCGGATATGACAAATAAATATTTAGTATTTAAATGTGTTTAAATTCCAGAAACATTTCGGATACCCACGGGGAATTGATGAGATATGTTGGGAAACTTTCGGCTTGCAGTGGGGGTTAAATGAAATTGGTTAAAGAATTGAGTAGCTTTAGTAAGGGGCAAACTATAAATAGAAATGTTCATGAAGGATCAGTCAATCCTAATAGAGTTGGAAGTCTTAAACAAATCCTGATCGATCAACACGTCAATGATTCGTTGTCTTTGCAGCTCTGTTCTTACTTCTCAGGTTTCGAATAAGCACTAGTACTCTCTCTCTTTGTCTCACTCTCTCTCAGACACACATAATCACACGTTATAGCCCACATGCACACGCTATATACAAACGTTTGTAAATTGTAGATAATTACAAACCATTTTTTTAATATACTAGTTTTATTTTTTTTCAAACTTCAAATATTTAGGACAATAGTTAGAAGACTAGTATTTGTAAATAATTAATTTTAACAAACGCATCCCCGGTGTGACCATATCCTTTTATTTTGGGTTTTATCGTATTTCCTTATCTGTATCGTATTCCTATCCATATCCTCATTTGCG
Organism: Gaultheria prostrata; assembly: GCA_036023075.1. Taxonomy (NCBI): domain Eukaryota; kingdom Viridiplantae; phylum Streptophyta; class Magnoliopsida; order Ericales; family Ericaceae; genus Gaultheria; species Gaultheria prostrata. The sequence continues at coordinate 73,134 of JAXBDA010000250.1, read as the reverse complement.
CTTCATAGGCCACGATCGAGAAGATGAACAAAAGGCACGCACCATAAGAGGAGTGAGCGAAAATAGTGAATGCCCAGAATAGAGAAAAAAGAGCCCCACACAATGTTCTAAAACTCGCTAGGTGTAGTTGGGCGAAGAAGGGGTGCCTAGAGCCCGTAGCGCCCGAGATGGTCGGCTTCCTAATCTAGGCGTTGGACCACTGCGTAGCACCTAGGTGGGGGGACTAGCCAGCGTCGGCGGCCCACTTTTAGAACACTGGCCCCATGTTATTAGTCTTTACACCAAATAGCCTTTGAAATCGTGATTAGAAATATGGCAAGTTGCATGCAACAAGTAAAATACTGTCCCAAAAGTGTGCGAGGTGGCCTCCATATTGAATGAGAAGGTGTAAGCAACATTAAAGAAACGGCGATGCTTTCATAAAGCAATTGCATTTTGCTGATGTGCGTACTCAAGTAGCTTCCCGAATGATCAACGCAATTAACCAAAATGCGTATAGCCTATGCATTATTTAATCGAAACTCTTAACCCGCATCCAAAATAAATGAACATTTGAGTGTAGAACTTATTCCAAAATGAGGTAATTCCGATATTTGTTTCATGTCAACAACCAGAACAAAGTAAGAAGAGATTCATTTGTAGTAGCCCAAAAAGACCTCGATGAATCACATCAAAAGACACATACCAATGACGACTACACTCGGATTTTGGAATGGGGTTGACAAGCTCGACACTCTGCAATAGACCAATCTGAAATGGAGTAATGACTCAAAGAAGGATACACGCAAGTTTGGCCAAAAGACGAAGCGTCCAATATGAGAATGGCACTAAAGAGGTTATATGGTGGTGATCAAAGCAGATGATGGGATTGAAACAATGCCGGCCTTGAGATTTTGGGGGCCCAAAGTAAACATTCAACGCAGCGGAGTTAATATGAAACTGTATATAATATTCTTATTTCATAAATTGAAACGACTTTGTAAAATACATAAGATAAAGATTTAAGGGGGAGTTCTCCAATAGATTTTAGGAAGATTTGATAAAATCAAAGGCTTGATTTTATCCATTCGTGTAGAGATTTCATAAAATCTCACATTTTTGCACTACTCCCCCTAAGTTACATTTAGGGACAAGAAATTGAAAAAGAAAAAGTCAATATTTTTATCTCAACGGTCTACACATATATATGATTTTTCGGTGCAGGCACTGCAATAGGATACTGGTAGAGCAGTGGTAAAGTTGTGATTATCCAACCCTGATGTTGGGTTCAAAACCCACAAACAATATCTGTCCTCGGATATTTCAAAGGACTTTTTAGAGCAACAGAAAAACGAAGCAACGAGATTCGATTAAAGCAACACTTTCCCACCACTGAGCTAGCTTAGTTAAAAGTCCAACATAAATATTACTCCCTCCGTCCCGGAAAGTTAGACACTTTCACTATTCCAGCCCTACGAAAAAATTGTCTATATCTTTGAATCCGTAATGTTTTATATAAGCAATATGGATCTCGTTTGATAGATTTCAATTAGTTCTTTTAAACAAAGTTTTGAAAATCACATAAAACATTATGAATTGAAAGATATATGCAATTTAGAAATGGCACGCAGTCCCAAAAGTGTCTAACTTTAGGGGACGGAGGGAGTAGTTATTATGATCTCAGATTTGGGGTCCCTGTTTTTGGGCCACGACCGGCCCTGAATTGGAGGGGAACTATTAGGATCTAGAATCACAAGCTGTCCTTCTCATGGTGAATCAATCATCTTTGTCTTGAGGTGCTAGAGAACACATTAAATTGGAGAAAATACTACAGAGCAACCTCGAACATTTAAGTGAATTGATAACATAAGGCATCTATGTAGCACAGACACGAATACCGACGCAGACACGGATACAGACACGGGACACGGGATTTCTAAGAAAAGGGACATGACAAAAATAAGTAAAATAAATAAATAAATAGAATTTATTTTATAAGTTAAATGTATAAACATGAAGCTTCAATATACATAAACAAGCACCATATGTACATCCTATTATACTTTCGACTCCAAATACTTGAAGTAATATTCATTTACCCCCCAATTTTTTTTTAAAAATTGCATATTAAACCCATGCCGTGTCCCTACAGTGTTGTCGTTGTCCCCCCTGGACACTGGGAGTCGGTGCTACATAGCAAGGCATATCGAGGGAAAAAGAGGGACATGGAAAATAAAAGGTAAAGTTAACTTAGTGCGACGAGGAAATTTTTCCAAGGATAGGCCAAGAAGATCCATCCTTAAAGACAATATGATTCTTAGGAAGACTTATGGGGGAACCATGATGGACTCCAAACCAGCGTGAGTTAGGGTCAGGATTTATGACTCAAATGAGGATGAATGGTGGCTGTGCATGTAATATGGTCTATGAAGATGTTAGATAGCTTGATATACATTATTGGGCCCATTTCCTAACAGCTTAAGTTTCTAGGATTGTTTGTAACTAAACATTGTAGCAGAGCTCTGGTTGCGAGAGGTCTTGGGTTCAAGTCTCTCTGTTTGCATTTGTTCACTTTTTGCATTCTGTTTTCTCCCATTCGTATTCTATTCACGTGCAAGACGGAGTTGCACGTGAGGGAGGTTGTTAGATAGCTTCATGTACATTGTTGGGCCTATTTCCTAATAGTTTAAGCTTTTAGGACTGTTGGTAATAGACGATGAGGGAATTGTAGTCCGCACTGTCTGTTTGCAAGATGGGTTGATTAATAATTTCCCTAGGAATCAATTTGTTCCAGCTTCATTGTAAACTCACTTTCATTGCCATTGTACATACAGTGTGGAAAATGTTAGTCCTGACTAGTTTTCTCATCCCATTGTCCTGACATCAACAAGCTCTTTTGGCGAATGATTGTGGCTGCTCATCAGACAAAATATCTCTATGTTCCAGCTAGGTATCGATGTCTTTCTCATGCAGTATATGTCTTGAAGTGAGCTTCATCATGAGTTTTCTCCTCCATAGAAGTATTTTAATTGGGAGAGAGAAAAATCAGCACCATTGTTGTGAGCTGGCATACACGTAGCTGGTCTTGAAGAGTTTGGTTGACAAATATTACGATATCATCGTTTTATGCTTTTTAGCTTTTTGCCCTCTAACAGCTCCAAATATGGTTCAGAACTTGTGGCCTTGAGCTTTTTAAGTCTGAAATGCTCCTATCTTGCTACTTCTGAACATGCAAATAGGTAAGTTGGTGCTTAAATTGTGGTGCTTCAAAACATCTGTCCTTGGCCACAATCTACTGAAAAAGATTAAAACTAATTGCTCCTTACTCTCATATAGTTTTTGACTTTCTAAAGGCTGGTTTTCAGTGACGGAGCCCGGAGTCGGCCATGGGGGTGGCACCGCTCAATAGAAAAGTAGTTCCATGTTATGCCGAAAAATATAAAGAAAAAATTAATTAAGAAGTCATATAATCCGGTAATGTTATATATGATCTTTTTTTTTTAATAATAAAGACTTTCTCCAACTCTCTTATATTATTCAAATACAAAACATTACGATATTAATTTTTCTTGATTCCAACCAACAATGCTCTAAATTGCATTTTCCCCTATTTTTTGTACAATGTATTAGGTTTTTTTTTTTCATTGTACATTCATGCTTCGTTTTCATTGTACATTCATACCATTATAGTCTGTGAAAAAATATGCAGTGAAAATGCTAAACTTTGGAACAAAAATTAATATTCGAATGTGTCACGCTCCTCTCTAAGTAGTAAAGAAAATTAACAAACCGAGAGAGCGCTCTGGTGGGGAAAAAGGAAGAAGTTCTCTTACAAGGACTTGAACCCTGGTTACTGGGGATTGAAGGTACAGCCTTCTACCACGGAGGCAACAGCAGTACTTATGCAAATGTTCCCTATTTTTATATTTATTATGATTCTTTGCGATTTTTTTTTTTGGCGATATTTTTGAAACGAGGGGTGGCACGTGCCTCCTCCCCCCCTCTTGGGCTCCGTCACTGCTGGTTTTTCTTTGGCTCGCTCTTGAAAACCTTTTTTTATTCCTTTTGCTGTAAGTTACTTAAATGCTGGTCCATTCATGATATAAATGTTTTGCTTCCGTCTCTTCTTCACTGGCGTACATTCTGTGGTCAATGAATTTTTGAAAGCCAAAGGTAATTGCTTCTTGGTTTGTTTTCTTTTTAACTTTTCACTGTTCAGCTCAAATGCTAAATAGAGTAGCAATTAACTTCAGTTTCTCATAGTTGGGGAACTCCTAGCAATGCTAAAGGTGCTCACTGGTCAAGCTTTCAATGAACAATGACCTCCTCCACTTTGAAGGAGTCTCTAGTATCTGGATTTTAAGGATAGACTGATATGGTCTGAATTTCCTACTCTTTGTAGTGATAATCTTCAACATAATTTGAATATCTTCTTGTGGCAAAGCTGAATTTACATACCAGGCACTGCATACATGTAGTCACAATGGATATATTTGTGTTTTTTTTTTTTCCTTCTTTTCCTTTATTGGTTTCAAAACATGCTGTAGATATAGTCTTTTTCCTTTTCTTCTCTTGTTCTAGATATTAAATTGTACTCTCTTTTGATGTCTCTGATAGCTTGGTTTTGCAAGATCTCCTCAAGAGAGTTTTGTCAACGAAGAATGAATATGGAGACACCTGGTTGGCCATGCGACATAAACTGTTGTTAATTTATGGAGAAGCTCTTTCATCAAACTGCACAAATCTTGTTCAAATGATTCAGGTGGTTTTGTTATTTCTCTTCCATCAAGTAACATGGGTGGGAGATTTCTTCATCAAGAATGGCTGGTTCTTTGCATATGTGCTATTTCTTTGTACCTCCTTATCATGTGGACATTCGCAATCCTCATCATGTTTTTTTCTAAATAGACCATCAACTTTCTACTTATAGGAGTATGAAAAAATTATGGATGAAATTGAAGTGATTTGCATGTGTCCACTGTATGAAGAATTGGTATATGCTTTTGTTGTGTTTGACTTGGATGTGCTGTTATATTTTGTATAGCAAAACAATGGTATTTACATTTTGGAGTTTCTACTTAATTCATTTCAATGATATTTTACAGTCAATTCATGATGATTTTCTCGCTGAAGAGATTGAGATGTTCAGAGCGGCAGATAACAACCAGATTCCTCCTCCGCTTGAGCATCTTCAGAGTTTTATGGCCAACTTGGAACCCGAGATAAATCCAGATGAAAGAGCTTCATCATTGAGAATGGCAACGTTCTCTTGCATGAGAGACATGTTCCATTATGCTCGTGTTTCTGGATTGCATGTACTGGAATGTGTCATGGATACTGCCTTGTCTGCTGTCAAGAGGGAGCAGCTTCAAGAAGCTAGCATTGTACGTTTCGTGTAATGTTCTGTAAGAGAAATTAGAATAGTGAATGTGTTTACTCTAATGTGTGATGAATGATGATATTTACTTTTTTGGTTTACTTGCTTCTTTTAGTTTCACCAATACCCTCTTTCCATCTGTGAGATAGGTTCTTTCATTGTTTCCACGACTTCAACCTCTGGTAGCTGCCATGGGTTGGGATCTGTTGTGTGGCAAAACAAGTGCGAGGAGGAAACTAATGCAACTTCTGTGGACAAGTAAGTCACAAGTTTTGCGGCTGGAAGAGTCTTCTCTATATGGTAGTCAGTCAGATGAGGTAATTACTTCTGTTTCCAAAATATTACTCCCTCCGTTCCAAATTGCTTGTCCCTTATACTATTTTGGGGTGTTCTAAATTGGTAGTCCTTGTTGTAAAGTCAAAACAAAATTTATTCAGTCTTCCAAAATAACCCTTTTACCAACAACGCCATCATTTCATTCAAAAGTAAAAAATATAAGGGCATTGTTGGAAATTAATGAATCTATTTAATGTGAATGCATTTATTGAATGCAGTTATTGCATGTCTGCTTAAAAAGTTGGAATTCCCAATAGTAACCAACAATTTGGAACGGAGGGAGTATGGTTTAATTGTCTTTCATCATACTAGTTATGCACAGTACTGGGGTGGGGAGACTTCCCTATAGTAAAGAAACACCATGTCCTTGTGTTTCTGTTGAAACCGAAAGTTCCCGTTTTCTATGAGTCATGCCAAACAATAGTGAAATAACAAAATTCCAGTGTTTTCACCAGAATACAACAAAACATTGTGAATCACTTAAAAACAACGAGACATAGCAAAACAAAAGCTGTTTCAACACCTATTTGTAACCTTCTATTATATTAGGAAAGGGTAAGAGGCTTACATACCATCTGAATAAGTACTGTTAGTAGTATTGATATTCTCTCATTGGTGTTTGACTAGTAAAGAAAACAGCATTGGGGTAGGTGCCTAGGAGGAACAACCCATGTACTTTTAGATATGAGTGAGAGAAGAAATAAGAATAGAAATATCCCATCCAAGACAAAAGCAGCACCAAACAGCCTTGGAAAACAAGATCACTACTCCCTAACTCTGTTTTCAATGCTATTGTTATTACTATCCGGATAACTGTTTAAACCTTCTTTTCTTGGTGTCTTATGCAATTATAGAACCTGATCTCTTGGATTTTGTTTATTGATGATAACAATACTTCAATTTGTAGCAGCATTTACTTTCTGATTTTACACTTGTTCCTTTATATGACAACATATATTTTTGATAATTGTTTATGCGAATATGTAAAGTTGAATCTACTCTCTCTTTTTGCTTGGTTCGTTTATTTTAAAAGATCTCATCGTGGGTTCACAGCAGTATGTGATTTTCACTTCTGATTTTGACAGGTATCTTGCATTGAGCATCTTTGTGATTCTTTATGTTATCAGCTTGATCTGGCTTCGTTTGTTGCATGTGTCAACTCTGGTCGATCTTGGAGTTCGAAAACATCAGTACTGTTGTCTCGAAAAGAACCAGTAGAGTATGTAAATGAAGATGCTCACTTGGATCCTTTCGTCGAAAATTTTGTGCTTGAAAGATTATCTGGTCAAAGTGCCCTGCGGGTAAGAATGTTAAAGTGGCTTGATATCAGAATTTTCGGACTTCAATTCATCTGTGCTTCATAGTATATTTCTAGAGGGCTTGTACTAATATGATGTTTTTGGAATTTAGCTATCGGGATCTTTAACTTTTCCAGGATGAGTATTGTCCTACTTATGAAGTAGTTGAATTTCATTTGCTATTATACGTACAAATAATGTTGGGTTGTTGACTTCTGATTTTTGGACTTGCTAATGGTTTATTAAATATCTCGACTGAACTACCAGGAGCTTACCGCCCCAAGTTATTTTGGCATATGAGCATGCTGCTTATTTAATTAGCACGTTAGCATTTTATTACCACTTTAATCAGATGGCATCTTTCTTCTATTTCCATCCTATACTTTAGGACTAAAGATGGCTGAATGTTTTTATACATTTTGGCAAAACTTGTTATTTGCTGTTAGAGAATTATCCTGATTCCTGGTTAACTTGTAACGAGAAGGAAAGAACTACCCTCAAGATAATCTTTGCATAATGTTGTTCTTCATTTCTTTTCCTGCATTCAGTCCTACCCCTCTTTATCTCTTCAAGTATTTTCATCCATCTATAGTGAGAATGACAATTATTTTATCATAATAGATTTCAAGTATTTTAAGTTTGGAATGAAAGGGCGTGACTAATGTTGGCTTTGATATGGCACTGCTAAAAGTGATGCAATTGATTGGGCCCTTAGCTGGACCAAGCAGGGGCAGGAGTGGGATCGGGGCGGAGGCATGGGAGTGGAGGGTTATAGAAGCTTCTCATTTGGGAGTAATTTAGCGAATACAACTAAATTTTATTCTTATACTAGGTACTTGAGCCAATTTTGAGTTAATATCTTTCTGTTATCTTATCATTACTTCGTACTTATATTGCTTGGCATCTTTTTCTTTTGTTTCTTTTGGGATTTTTATATTAAGAGGCTCTTTCCTAGTTGGGAGTGGGTTCCTTTCTAGATGGGAGGGAGGTTCGTAGGAAAGTCTAATGTGGGAGCACGGACCGAGGTTCTGAGGCCCATTCACCAGGCAGATAGGAGGTTCCTGGAACTAAGATTGGGCCTTCAAAGCAGAAGATACTCCCCCAGTCATCTCTTTATGCAGTTCCAGCCTTTTTGATGATTAACTGATTAAGGAATTCAATTTTATGTAACATGGAGGATTCAAACATTGTCAATTATTCCCCTTTGTTATATATATATATTTTAAAAACTGCACGGGCATTGGATATTTAGAAAAGTTTTTAATTCGAATTTTCTAATAAGGACTGTTGTGGGACATCCCATGTTGAAAGGACATAATTTGGGACAGAGGGAGTGTCGCTTTGCAGAGCAAACGGACTTATGTATCTTTGTGTGTTAGTAGACAAACCACAATTTTCTGCTACATGAATATATCAAAGAAAGTCGGCATATTTGCTGATTAATATCTCCATAATCAGCTAAGTTGTTGAACTCTGTAATAAATTTTAAGATATATCAATAATCCATCAAATGAGATACTGACAGTTTTTTTTTTTGAACTGCACAACAAATTTTATCAACTCGAAATACACAAGTACAACGAGATAAAGGGGCATTAGCTCCTCAACCTCCAAGTAAGATAAATATATCCCAAACAAAGATGGGACATACCTAGAACCCATCACCAAAAAAGCAGAACCCAGCTGCCTGTGCCCAATACATGAGATACTGACAGTTGGTTTCACTTTCATTCAACTAGACTGAGCGAGAGAATGAGTTTGATAAGCTCACTAGCTGACAGTGATTGAAATCAAGAGTCCAAGTTATTAAGCATGGGGCCAGAGGCTCTACGGGAGTCAGGCAGGCTTTGACCGTTCCTTGCCCAACACTTGGTGAGATGGAGAGATCAGTTGGCTAGCGAGCTGTTCCCAGGGTGGACCATTCTCAAGAGATAGAAACCAAGGCTTCATTGAGGAGATGTAGGACTTTCTCAAAGCAGACCTACGTGTGTAGCATGGTCGTCAGCTCATCCCTAACTATAGATTGATATGTCACATATCGTGTTATTTGGTTCGTGGCAACAGCTTTGGCGTTGAATGTGGTGATTTCCCTGATTTATAAGAGGAAGGGAAATGGGTTTCTCCTGGGGGTTAGAAGACAAGAGAATGTAAAGAAGGAAAGAAAGAACTAACCATTACAGCTCTTTTAGAACCTTGAGGTATTTCTGTAGTTATTAGTTTCAATTCAACCGACGGGGTAGGTTTAGAAAACCAAATTTGTAGTGTTCTGAAGTCTTTGTTCTTAGCAAGACAAACGAGACACCAAGAAGTGGACAATTAATCCAGCAGAGTCATAATACCTTTTTTGGGGGTAAATTCAGAGTCATAATAATTTTCATTAATCTTTTATAGTATCTCTTACTCTTGCTTATTCATTATTAGTGCACTCGTTTGGTCCTGCTTCTTTGATTGATCTGCTTTAAGTTTGAGCAATTTTTGTTCATGGTGACAAAGTTGTAGTCAACATTTAGCATATGCGTCGTTTAGTCTTTCTTGTGTTTTCTTTAATGTGCTTGTATTTTTATTTTCTGTAGGTTTTGTTTGATGTAGTTCCAGGCATAAAGTTTCAAGATGCAATTGAACTGATTAGCATGCAGCCAATGGCTTCAACTGTATCAGCCTGGAAGAGGTGTGATATCATGATTGCCGTGTGGGTTTGGTTCATGACATTTTTTCATTCTTGATCTCATTTTCCGAGGTGTGATAACTAAATCGCACATGCTAACGACTTCCCTTAGGGCGGAGGATAATGCTGAAGGTGCATTCGTGGAAAGTGTTTGAAATTATGTGAATGTGTATTGCTATCTTTTGATCTGTGTAATGTGTATATAAACTCTAACTTTTTTGGCATTATATGAGTATTATCCACGCCCATTGGGTGGTTTTTTAGTAGAACCGAACTGGATGTTAAAATATGGTGGTAGACTTTGTTGCTTATGCTTGAGTCCATGAATTTTAGCAATACTTTTTTCTGGAGGTGGCTTGAGCAATGGTAGTGGTTGCTTGTCATGTAGCATGGGGTGATGTTCCATGGTGGGATTTCAAGATTTTACCTATGTATCAGTGGAAGTAAAAAAAGCATTCCATTGATTGCCACCCATTATGCTATCGGTGCTATCCCATCTTCCCCATCTTTCCTTTCTCATGATAATTGACAGAGATACACTTATGATGAACTTGAGCTGCTAAAAATTGAAGTCATCAATTTTTGAAGTGGTGGTGGTGGATATATATCATTTGTTATAGTCGTTGCTTGTTAATATTTGCAACTATGGATATAAAAATTGCCGTCTACATAGTTTGTCAATGAAACTTCTTTTTCACGATTGGGTTTGCCCATTTTTTTGCTCTCACGTACTGATAATTTGGCGAAATGATTTTTTTAGGATGCAAGACATTGAACTCATGCACATGCGTTATGCTCTGGAGTTCACTGTCCTTGCACTGGGAGCTATGGAAAGGAGTATGATTGATGAAACAGGAAGCCATCACCAAATAGCTTTATGCTATTTGAAAGATCTACGTAACCATCTTGAGGCTGTCAATAATATTCCACGCAAGGTATTTTCAGCTCTATTTGAAATCCCTTTCTTCTGGAGGTCATTTTTGGTGACGTACTAGGTATGTAATGTAGAAACTTTGGAACCAACTCAAAAGCTTAGGCTATTAGGTTGACTGGAGAGGTTAGGTTGGACATTATATTGTATCAGTACACATACCCAACCAACTTTTTTGAGATGTGTGCTAATATTTTTAAAAGTTTCGAGATGTGGCCACGTTTTGTTTTTGTTAATGGGGGCTGAAATGGACCTAGATCTGATGCCATGAATAAGGTTATATCAAAGCGCAAAAGCTTAAGGTATTAGGTGAAGAGGACCCCCCGTATATTGAGTGACACTGATTCCATAGCCAAGTAGATCGTGTAGTTCTTGGACTTGCTATGAGCAGAAAGACATAGCGTATTGCATAATTTAATTCAGATTTAGAAAAATTTATCTATGTTCTAAGTCTAAAATTTAGTTGCTCTAACCCATAAGGTGATACATTGATTGTCCTTATAGTAGGTTGCTGATATCATAAACGTACTTACTATTTAGTGAATCTGCTTTAGCATGAATCTCACTGTCTCAACTGGAAATGCTCTTTGTTGGTTATGTTGTTTGGCAATATTGAAGTAGGAAAGTCGTTATTGCTTGTGTAATGGTCAATGTAAAACACATGCAGATTTTGATGGTGAACATTATTATCTCGCTCTTACTTATGGATGATCTTTCCATCAATCCGACACATTGTGTTTCACATGGGAGCCATTTGTCATTGTCTACCATCTGTGGCGGGGATCATGTCGACCATGCAACATTTGAAGGGGGAAACAAGATGGTTGTATCGTTCATAGGGATGATACTTGAAATACTGCACCAGAATCTACCATCCTCGGTGCTTGAACCGGAGAATGCATTGACTGTCAATATGCCTACTAGTGGGGTACAAGTGTTAGATTGGAGAATCTCAAATGCTAGGCGTTTTGTTGAAGACTGGGAATGGCGTTTGTCAATTTTGCAACGTCTTCTACCATTATCTGAACGCCAATGGAGATGGAAGGAGGCATTGACTGTATTACGTGCAGCCCCATCTAAGTTACTCAATCTGTGAGTTGAATTATATTAATATGTTTCTTTTAGTGTGACAATCATCTCCTCATTTCAATGACTCGCATGCAGTTTTGCTTTTAAGTGATGCAAATTCCACAACCAGTAATACAGGACAAATGTTTTGTTTGTAAGGTGACAAGGCTAGAAACTTCGGTTCATATGATCAAAACTTATACTGGCAAGTTTTATGCTATTGTTGTCAAAAGCTTGATGTTGTTTCTCTTCCTCAAGTTCAGTTTCTGCCTTAAAGTTTGTTGCACGATTGTTGCTTTTTGTTCAATTGATTAAGCCAAAGGTGTTTTGGCACGTTGAACCTGGAGCTTCTGCTTGAAATTTTCCTGAATCAACCACCCATAGGGTTAACAAATATCAGAGGTATTTGTCATAATTGTACAGTTCACTAGTCCCTCCAATCACAAGTCCGAGAAAGAGAGATATAAGTCCTGAATTTTGCTTTATCATTTTGCTGAAGTTCTAGTGCTTGAAACATACTGCTGGAGTGAAACTATTCTAGGTTTATGACACTGAAAAGTTTATGCCTTAAAGGTTGAGTTTGGACTCTGGTGGATCTCTGGAAATGCACAAAATAGTCTAATAAATCAGAGATTAGGAAGTCTGTTCAAAGGAATAACATCAGCAGAGCTTTTCAAAATGACAAACGAAATGATATTCTACATAATCATGAAGTAGTGGTTGAGAAACGAAAGTAAAACATTTATTTTTTCTCTGGTAGTGTATATACAACTGCTTTTTAAAGATTGTACTTTATATATATATATATATATATATTTTAATTGAGGACTATAAGTCTTAATGTTATTTAATGTTGCAAGTTTCATTTCTGTTATAACTTTATGTACTGGCAAATTGGTGAATATCAATGCCTATATGTGCTTCTGTTTTGTCTGTCATCCTTTTCCCCTTGTTTTATTCCTCACTGCCAATAATTGTGGGCAAATGTCACTTTCGATGACATATTTAATTGTGCAGTTGCATGCAAAGGGCGAAGTATGACATTGGAGAAGAGGCTGTTCATCGATTTCAGTTACCTCCAGAAGATAAGGCAACACTTGAACTAGCTGAATGGGTAGATGGTGCCTTCAGAAAAGCATCTGTATGTTCCATTTTTTTTTATCTTTTGGTTTATCTTGTAACGAAAACTGTTTACGTTTGATGCTCTATATTTTCCACTCTTAAGCTTATTTAAGTTATGCTAGTTATTGCCTCAGAAGGATAGACACTTCTTAGATGGTTCCTTGTTTGTATCCGACACTTGGATACTTCTTGACACATATGAGACGTGTTTGTGTCCTTCAAGTTCATATTTGTCCTATTTCCAGAACAAGATGTCATGCAGTTGAGGCACGCCCCGTGTTCCTTATTTGACGAATGAAGCACATGTAAGTACTGTGAAAATAATTTTGGAGCTGACGATTCAAATCATAGCGTTGTGAATATGTACTCACTAATGCCTCATTATTTTGGCTTTATAGTGCTAAGTGCTCTTATGCATAAAGCCTCTTAGTACAAAAACTAGAACCTTTCGTAGGGGAAGGAGAAAGTAAGGGTTAAGTGGGTTCACTTGACCCAACTCACTTTGACTTCTTAGAAAGACGTCAAATTTTGATGTTGTTACCCCCCAAAAATTAAACTTCACGTGTTCTCTTCTTTTCGAGAGTTCATAGTCTTACGAATGAGACTTTTCAAAAGGATGGTGATAATGCCAAAACTGATTTGTTAATGCCAAATTTCCGGTGCATAAAATACTTGTACCATGTACATGGTACAAGACTCTTATGCGCTAAATTTTAGCATGATCATTTTCCTTTCAAAATATTATAAGTTTACCTTGTAATTAGGATCTGGATCCTCTCTAGTGCCTTTAAGGGACTGGACTGTCCTGTCCGACCCATTTTCGGGCCCTTCCCGTGTCCGTTTTGATGACCGAGACCGTTCTTATTTTAGACCTCGTCGAGAACATTAAGCATGCCAAAATTCATGTTAATCGGATATCGTTTAATGTGTTTTCGAATGTTCGAAACACATTTATCTTGAGAAAAATGGGTAGAAAATATTGCTACACTGGATAAAAACCCATTTTTCTAGAAACAAATGTGTTTCAAGAACACCCTAAACGACACCGAGTAACATGGATTTTGGCGTGCCTAATGCTCTCGCCAAGGTCTAAAATATGAACGGTTCCGTTCGTCAAACGGACCCGGGAAGGGCCCGAAAAAGGCCGGACAGGATCGTCCAGTTCCTTAAAGGGAGAGAGGATCCCAGTCCCCTTGTAATTAACCTCTCAATTTTTTTTATTTATTTCTTTGGATTATCGGATAGAAGAAAATAACTTGCATATGAATTTAATTTTTGACCTCACTAATTTAAAATCCTTGCTTTGCCCCTGCTTGCGTCCACATTTTATTACTCGTATGAACTTAACCAAGCTAAGCCTTGTGGCCAATCGATAATGTTCAGCTACAATAGTTATTTTTCTCCATTCTGACGAGCCACGCAATCCACAGTTATACGGTAGGTATCCTTTTTTTCCTTAACCACAATATCCCATCTCCCTTTAGACCCTCTCTTCTTAGCATTTTGAGGGATGATAATTTTACTTTTATGGGAAAAGAGTAATGTTGATTTTGCCACACCCCTTCAGAAACAAACCCAATTGAGTAAGAAACTTATGGGACAGCACGTTGAGGTTTTCCTTCAAGCATTGTGTCCCGAGTTATTTCCATCAGTTACAATCAATGTTCTGTTGATTTGGTGCCTGGTTAATCTCTTCCCACGTAACCAGCCGACCAGTTTTCACCACGAGAAGTGGAAGAGCTCCAGAAACAAGTTGGAGATCATTTGGATGAAGGATTCCTATGCCAGAGCCTTAGTCATTGTGTGGTGCAGGCTCATCTTAATTTTAGGATGGAGAGTTTTGGCATAGGTGAGGGATATGTGTGTTGGTCAGTTTTGTTTACATCTTGGTTCACGAGAGGCATGCCATATGGGTGGCTTATTCAGATCTTAACAAGGCTGCTGTTGATGTTCATAAACAAGAACTTATATCGAAGAGGAGTGTATGCTAGGGTTGTTTTGAGCAAGGAAATGCAGTCACATGTAGTTATCGGAAACTGCATTTCATGATGAGCATCATTTTGCGCTTTCCAAAGAAGCGAATTTGAGTCATCTATCAGTGTTGAAGGATACATTTTCCAGAGTGGGATTACTGAATCCGTAGTTTGCGTACATGTAAATGCTTGACAGATATCCTAGTAACATTGGTTTTCTTTAGGTAATAGGCTGTTTCTTTAGACTTGCAGGAGTTAGTGTAGAATGTGGGCAGTTACTGTCATTGTACGCAGTTTTTGACAGATTAAAATAGAAGTTACCGAGTGTCGGTTAAGTTTTCTACCCCTTCCGCCACCCAAATTGTTTAGGGAGTTGCACAGGTATTGTGATCCAGAACAACGCCAGAGGTCTGACCTGCACTCTTGAGAATCTGGACTCTGGTCCCATGTCCTAACAGTGCTTCTGGTCTTAAACTCTTGGTAGTTTAAGGTCATTGATTTGGGTGGAATTTGAAGGACCCATTTTTGAAATTTCTCAAATCTTTCGCTCTTTCTTCGAAGTGAACAGTAATTCTGTGTTGTTTTTTCTGTCATGAGGCCTGCCCTCCCTGGAGGTTTAGGGGGGCCACTTTTTCAGTGGTACTCTTAGAGCAGCCACTTTGTGCCTATTGCCAAAGGTTAGGTCTGTCTCCAATCGTCCCCCGCCCATACCCCCAATGATTGGGGACTAGATGGGTTCTGTTATTGTTGTTGTTGTTGTGAACTACTTGTTGGTATTTTGTTGTTCCAGTCATGTTTGAATAGTGGGTCGCCTAGATGATACTGGCTTCTTATTTTGACTTGTTCTGGCAAACTTTTTTTTTTAACCTTTGCAGGTGGAGGATGCAGTGTCCCGTGCTGCTGATGGTACTTCTGCTGTCCAAGAATTGGATTTTTCCTCTTTACGCTCTCAGCTAGGTCCTTTAGCTGCTGTAAGTAGTATGGGATACATGTTTTCGCTTCCCTCCTTCAAACGGAGATGAAATGATGAATACTTTTTTTATTTTGTTTTATACTTTTTTGTGTCCGTAATTTTGGACATCTTGGTTGACATCTTTGTATTTGATGTCAGATTCTGCTGTGTATTGATGTTGCTTCATGTTCGGCAAAGTCTGCAACTATGTCCCAAAAGCTTCTGGATCAGGCAATGTAACCCAACTTTACTATGAAGATCATATTACTTTTCTGTTACTTCACTTTGACTTGGTTACATTTTTCAAAACATAACAGATCCCACTTCTTGCTCCTGATGGAATGAAATAGCAAAAGTTTCTTTGGATTCTTGGACATTGGGACGAAATCTTGGGGATTTAGCAAGAAATTTTATAACTCTTTGTAGTATATTGAGAATGAATCTGATGACAGACCACTCTGTCCCTCCCTCTTTTTTCTTCGCCCTCATTGTAGGATGTTGAGAATATAAATTTCAAAGTTGTCCCTCCCTCTAACAGCTTAAGCTTTTGATGAGTTGGTGGTTAACAATCTAATATGGTCTCAGAGCATGCAAGAGATCCTGTATTCTAACCTCACTGCCTACCTAATGATTAAAATATTCACGTATTAGCCCGCTTATGGAGGATAGTTTGGCTACAAGTGATGGAGCGGGTTGAGAAAGTAAATAATAAGTTGCCCCTCTCTCTAACAGCTTAAGCTTTTAGATGAATTGGTGGTTAACAATTTAATATGGTATCAATTTTATGTCCAACTCAAAGCCAATTGGCAATGAGTGGAGAGGTCCCAAATGTTAATCAAGTGATCTCCCATTCCATACCCAAGCATTGCGGGACAACTACTCTAACATAGGACTAATGCTTTCTTCCGACCTTTAAATCCCTATCCCTACAGGTGTTCAATAGCCTAGGGTCCTTGGAGAGCTAGTGGTGTGGCACTATTTTTAGTGTTTTGCTTCATCAGGGTCACTTAATTCCTTTTCATACTTTATTTTGTCCTTTTTTTCCGAAATGCATTGGACGCAGATTTTTGTTGGCTAATTATCCGTTCGAGTCCTTTTTCTGTGGCTTATGTGTTCACTGCTCTAACTTCCCATCTGACATGTGACGTAACCAATACTTACTATATCTTTCTATTTCATGATCCTGAAGTGAAATTGGGAGCTTTAAAATGGTTTGGTATGAGACAATTGGTAGAATTTCCTGTTTGCAGGCTCAGGTTATGCTATCTGAAATCTATCCTGGAGGTGCTCCAAAGATAGGGTCAACTTATTGGGATCAGATTCTTGAAGTTGGGATTATTTCTGTGACAAGGCGAGTCCTCAAGCGTTCGCATGAATTACTGGAGCAGGTAATATGTTGAGACATTCATTACGAATTGCTTTTGTTTTCACTTGAAGCCTCAACCAACAGGATTTATATTCGTATCCGAGGTACATGGAGATCTATAATTTTCTTTACTTTTTAGGAATCCTTGTTTATTTTCCTGTCGAATGAATGTTTCCCTCCTTTATATGTCTCAAAGGTACTACTCCCTCCGTTCCAATTTGTTTGCCCCTACGAAACTACGTGCAATTTTCAAACTAAAAAATAATGTATTTACCAAAATAATTTTCGAATTTTTTTGCACCGTGTTAAAGTCCTCAATGAGATCTATCAAACAAGATCCATATTGCTTAGAAAATTATTTTTGTAAGTACATTAGTTTTGAGTTTGAAAATTGCACGTAGTTTCATAGGGGGCAAACAAATTGGAACGGAGGGAGTTCTTTTATTTATTTGTTCAATCCTTGGGGCAACAGCAATCAAATGCATAATTGCGAGAACTTGTTTTGGGAGGGCTAAGATTTTTTTCCGAAACTAAACTTATAAGCAAGTAGATGGAGTTCTTTGTGTAATGCTCTAGTCCTGGAAACTGCACAGATTTATGATGACTATTGTAGCTATTGTAAGTATCTTCAGAAATCTTTGGGGAACTTGTAAAAGACTAATTTTGCTCCATGTTTTAGAGCTTTTATGCTGAACTCTCAATAGAACTATATTAAGTTTCGTCCAAATCATTTTTTGACACTTCCAGGGGTCGCCCTGCCCCCGTATGGGACACGGGGAAGCTTCGACACCGGGGGACAAGTATTGGACACGCCGCGTGGCGTGTCCCTTAAATTAAATTATCTTTTGGAAGGGGAAACACGGGGGACACGGCATGGCGTGCCCCATATATACACTCTCTGACTTTCATTATATCACTCTCTCTCCTCCCTCTTTCGCTGTATATGTATATGTATACATACATATGTATGTATGTATGTATGTATGTGAGCTGGTATATCGGTATATCCCTATAGTTGTGTGTGTATATCTTACATCTATATATGTGGTATCCGTTCATATAAGTGTAAATATATTACGTATCAAAAGAAAAGTGTATATATCTATGTATATAAACTGTTACTACATACATATATAATATATTTATATATATAATTATTTATTTATTTTATATTTTTTTGCCGTGTCCCTCGCCGTATCCGTGTCCATGTTTTTAGAATTCCCGTGTCCGTGTCCGTATCCGTATCCGTGTCTATATCCATGTCGGTGTCCGTACTACATAACTAAATGGTCATGCTCTTATTTGCATTTGCATCTTGATTTTGTTAAAGCATCCAACTCAAAACCAATTGGCCATGAGTGGAGAGGCCGCCCAGGCTCATATACTAGCTTCAGAGGTTATAAATAACCAATGTGGGACAAACTAACACCCACATGTGCGAACCCTGACCCGACATGGAGAGGTAAACAATGGATCCACAACATTGTGATCATAATGAAACATGGTGCACTTATGACACAAACAACGGGGCAATAACCAAGAGAGTCTTGTTCAAAATTCCTCGTAAACCTAGTTCGGATACCATGTTAAAGCATCCAACTCAAAACCAATTGGCAATGAGTGGAGAGGCCGCCCATGCTCATATACTAGCTTCGAAGGTTATAATTAACCAATGTGGGACGAACTCTAACAATGTTCTTTTAGTTTCTTAGTAGATTCCAACTTAGCTTCCAGTGGTATCCTTAACCTTGATTTTTTTGGTGCTACTTCTGAAGTTTCTTAACCTTGATTTCGTGCTTCCATTTATTGTCTTCTTTTCTTTGATCTTTTAATTTTTTGCATACTGTGGTTCCCTGTTGAGGCGAACATTTATTGGTTGATGATATATTCATTCTGTTAGATAGTGGATTTCTTTCATCTCTTTTACAATTTGAGGTGGTATGATAGGTCTAGGATTCCCTGGCGATGGTTATACTAGGTTGTAAAACATGGTGACAATTTGAAGATTTTAGAACCTTTTCTTGTCAGATAGTATAGAGAGGTGCATGAGGAGCTTTCAAAGCTACTTCAGTTAAAATAGACAGTGTTGCGGACTAGTATAGAGGTTTTCTTAAGAAAATGGTTAAACCCACAAAATCTCGAAAGCAAAGATCAGCTGCAAATGTCTGCGATATTGCCAGAATGGATGCCAAATGTTCGAATGACACTTATAAGAGAAACTAGAGGATAGTAATGGAATGCCAATTATCAAATGCCACAAAGATGGATATGCGCTGCATGATAACCATTCTTATAAGTGCTACTTTGTTGCTATGTTAATATGTTTCATGATCCTTCCTCTCGTTCTCTCATAAAAATTGTCATGTTAATGGTATTAGAAAAACTCAAATGATTTTTTTCTGCTGGTCTGTGGCTTGTTGAAGCTGAGATAGAGGCTTTCCTGTTGATCTTGGTTTTCGTCTGGGTAAATAATGCAGCTGATATTGTTGGGTAAATTTTGATAGCTCGTTGGTGATGCATAAACCTCCGTCTATCTTGATTCAGGATAAACCTCCAGCTCTTCAGGCCATTTTATCTGGTTATAGCATAAGTACATTATCCAAAGATTTTCCCCGGCAAGGACATAGGGAACGTGCTCTTTCTATGTTGCATCAGATGGTTGAAGATGCTCACAAGGGGAAGCGGCAGTTTCTAAGTGGTACCTGTTCATCTGTCTCTCTCCTCTCTCATTTTTTCTTCTTGTTTTTGAGATGTTACCTGGTGCAATGGTAAAGAATGGCTGTGACTCGTGCGAGAGCTGTGAACACGGGTTTGACTCTTTGAGTAATCACCTTTGATGTTAGGCATGACTCATAAGTATGACTCAATTCTAGCTGCAGTCAAAACCGATAATCAACGGGGACCAGCACTAGAAAATGTCCATTTCAGTTTTGTAATTTTATGACTAAATAGTTATGAGAAAATGGTGCTAAAAGAGGTGCAGCTTCTTTAGGCTTTCCAGATACAAAGGGGAGACATGAAAGAAAACAAAGGAAGAATCTAAACAATTTTATTGAGACTTAAAAGAGTTAATGTTCTCTGTGGCATTGGTGATCGAACTATTGAAATCTCCAAAGAAGTTCTTTTCAATTTTGCAAGTGGTGTCTCCACTTTTATGACGTCTAGTTCATTTACCCTCAAATGTGCCAGATTTTAACTGAGGCATATAAAGTAGTGCTTCTTTGTTTCTTTCTTCTAAAGATCTATCTCCTATCTAATTGTGAAGTGATTGGCGTGTCATCAATTTAGAAAACACCAAAGCAATATAACCCGTGGTGTCTCCTCTTAACAATTATAAGACCAATTCGTGATGACTTGTATTTTCCATATGATAATCGTTCATGAGATCAGTGCTATATCTTGGATGGTCATTCGCCTCCTCCATGTGCTTCAAACCACGCGTCAGCCTTGCAGCGTACTACTTTGACCAATGGGATCTTAGCGTTTATCGTGGTCATTGTCAAGACATTAAGGAAATGTTAGGGTAAGAGATGCCAGTTTGGCTGGAATCAGGCCTAGACTGAAACTTCGGCAATTGGAAGGTTCAGACGATGGTGTTTTACTCCAATAAAGGCATGACTCTGAGTATGGGGAAGGAGGTGGGGTGTGGTTTTCACAATGCTCTTGAGGGAGTGGGCTTAGTAGGGACTGAGGCTTATAGTCATAGGAGGGTGCCTATGTCCTTGAAATCGAAACAGGCATCAGAGCTAGTTGTTGGATATGGACAGGCAGAGCAGGTGATAAATAACAAAGAGGTCAGGGGTGGATTCAGGGTGGGTCTTGGAAGGGTTGGGCCACTTAGTTTGTTAGGGCTGAAAAGAAAAATGGCCAATGAATGCCAAGCGAACTACTACAGCAAGCGCAAATGGGCAGTCAACTCTTTATGTTAGCAATTTGGTAACGATGATAGCTTCATATATAGTAATCTTGCAATTTAATGTACAGATGGAGTTAACAATTTACAGAGTGAGTACAGACGGAGTTAACAATTTACAGAGTGAGTATATTCCAACTTGTACCTGATTAGTTGAAGTTAGGTATGGAGATAATTGTTTTCACTTGCAACATAGAATTCCACTATACAGTCCCACGCTACTTCGACATTTGATGTCTTTTCCACATTTAAAACTTATATAACATGATTGGGTCGTCCGACTCGTCCTACTCTACAACTTACAACAGAAGCAAGGGAGCCCACTTGATTCAACTCCAATATCTGAAATTTAGTTTTAGGCCCAAGGTACCTCAATACTTTAGCAATATTTAATTCGGTCATATGAACTGCTTCTTTTGCCTTTGAAAAATCCATGTTGAAATTGCCTAAGCATTGACTCCATTCTCAATAACAGAAACTTTTCCAAATGGTCAGACTCGGACGCCTCAAAGCCCTTCTCATCAATATGACACTGTGGTCTCTAATTTCTCCTCTATCCACAAACTGATATTCCACTTTCATGCACCTCAGTCTTCCGTTAGAGAACTTGAAACTAACCTTCCCTATTCTTCACTGTGACTTTGTGACTATTTCCTGGTCCTAATAGCTTATGTTATGTGGATGTGGTTGGTTTATATTTTTCGCATTTGTCTTGGGTTCTTTCTAACAATTTTATTGACGTTATTACTCTTTTGATTTGTCGCAAAAGATGCTTTGACATTCCCTTTTCTGACTTCCGATTTCAGGTAAGCTTCATAATCTTGCAAG
Source organism: Gaultheria prostrata (assembly GCA_036023075.1). NCBI lineage: Eukaryota > Viridiplantae > Streptophyta > Magnoliopsida > Ericales > Ericaceae > Gaultheria > Gaultheria prostrata. The sequence goes on along the minus strand of JAXBDA010000250.1, from coordinate 51,326 downwards.
AGCTGTTGCTGATGAAGAGACAGAAAGAGACTCTACGAAAGGGGAAGGTGCATATGCTGATAGTAAACCTCTAAATTATGACAAGGATGGGTTTCTTGGTCTTGGATTAAGAGCTCTCAAGCAGGCATCACCTAGTTCTGCTGTTGGTGAAAATATTGGCCAACCTCCTGGTTATGATGTAAAAGATTCTGGAAGGAGATTGTTTGGGCCATTGAATGCCAAGCCAACAACATATCTTTCACAGTTTATTCTCCACATTGCTGCAATTGGGGACATAGTTGATGGGACCGATACAACTCATGATTTCAACTATTTCTCCCTCGTGTATGAGTGGCCTAAAGATGTAAGTTTCTTGTCTATGAATTGAATACCAAGTTTGTGCAATATAAATACGTGTGATACACTGATACAGCATCTGCTGTTGCCTTGTTGCTGGAAGATTTCTTTCGGGTGCATTCTTTAGGGTGCATCCTAGCAGACTTTATCAAATAACACTCACTCTCGCTCCCGTGGACGTACCCGGATTTTGGGGAACCACGTAAATCTTGCTGTCGTGTTCTTTACTGTTTTCGTATTCTATATTGTGTGCGTTTGATTGTTTAGCGCTAACAACATCCAAATGGGTAGTGGAAGTTATCAATTTGACTAAATAGGTAGCAATCTGATAGTTGGAGGATGAAGTAAACAAATTTGATAGTTTGAGGACGAACTAAACAACTGGTGTCTAGTTTGAGGGATGTTTTAGAAAAAAAACTCTACAAGTTTTGTACTTTCTCATGTAATTTTATTTTGGCAAATGTTAACACAATACTCCTGAAGTGAAGGTTTTTTTTTTTTTTTTCCTCTCTCTCTGTTTTGGTATTCCCCTTCTTTGTTTTCTACCTCCATTCACTAATTAGCGATGCATGTGACTGCGAGGAATTAATTTCCTTGGCTCTCCGCCTTGAGCCAAGTTTTGGAGTTTCACTTATTCCCTGATATAGTTGAATGATTACAGTTCCAGAGCTGCAGGATGGATAGTAAGCTTGATTGTTTGACCTTTAGTATTAGAATTCTGTCGAGTCCTCTTTCTAGAAGATTTCCTTACTTTTCTTCGTTCTCTCTGTTGGTATTGTTCCCTTAAGTTTATTGTTTTCATAATTTTCACCTCAGCAAAATGAAATGTTTGATAATACTCATCAAAGGCTTGTTTGTACACCTTGGCTGAAGCCAATGAGGCTATATTTATAATATGGTCATCATGAAGTACAGTACTCACATGCTTTCTAGGTTGATGCGAAAACATCTTTTTGGTGTTTCCTTAAATGTTGATTAGTCATCATGAAGGACAGTACTCACATGCTTTCCATTTTGGTGCAAAAACATCTTTTGTTGTTTCCTTAAAAGTTGATTTGTCATCATCAAGGACTGTACTCACATGCTTTCCATTTTTGTGCGAAAACATCTTTTTGGTGTTTCCCTAAATATCGAGGAACTTTGCTGAAGACAGATTTCCAAAACGGTTTTTGAAATGAGTCTTGTTAAAGCAGAAGCTGAAAAGGGTTACCAAACAGGTTACATGAGGTTTCCAGTTTTCTTAATATTGTCAACTGGTGTCACTGGCAAGGGATTTGTTTGTAGGCCCCAGTGCTTGATGGTTTCTATAGGAATGAGTGTGGGAAACAGTTATAATGTAACTACATCATATGTACGTAATACATATTATGTACTGATAGTCATGGTTACGACTATATGCTCATTTTATATCATCTGGCTTGCAGCTTTTGACTCGTCTGGTGTTTGAACGAGGCAGCACTGATGCAGCTGGAAAAGTAGCTGAAATTATGTTTGCTGATTTTGTCCATGAAGTAATTTCAGCATGTGTACCTCCGGTCTACCCGCCACGTTCTGGACATGCTTGGGCCTGCATTCCAGTGACTCCTACATCTCCCAGAAGTTTCCCCGAGAGTAAACTCTTCTCCCCTACCTCTAAAGATGCTAAGCCAAATTCCTACAGCCGATCCTCAGCCATACCTGGAATCGCTCTATATCCTCTTCAGCTGGATATAGTGAAGCATCTTGTTAAATTATCCCCAGTGAGGGCTGTCTTAGCATGTGTTTTTGGAAGTGGTATACTCTATCATGGCAGCGATTCATCCATTTGTAGTTCCTTCAATGATGGATTACTGCAAACACCTGATGAGGACAGGTGGTTCTACGAATTTGCTCTTGATCAATCTGAGAGGTGAATTTTGGGCATACATTTGTGGAGAAGTACTGCATTATTTCATCTTCAAGTCATGACTGTTTTCTAATTTACAGTTCCCCTTTGTCAACAGATTCCCGACCTTGAACCGCTGGATACAAATGCAAACCAACCTTCATCGAGTTTCAGAGGTTGCTGTATCAGCAGAACTTGAGAGTGATGGTGGCATGGTTAAGGCTGAGCCAAAAACTGCCATTAAGCGATACCGCGAACTTGAGAGTGATAACGAGTCAGAAGTTGATGATGTTGCTGGTAATGCTAACATATCAACAGCTTTGCCAGACCTCCACAGTCCAGTGAATGCAGCTTCTGACCATTGGCATGAGTCCCCTAAAGCTGAAGTTCCTGAACTTGATATGAGGGTTTTTCTTTCTTTTGATTGGGAGAATGAGGGCCCTTATGAAAGAGCAGTTGAGAGGTAATATGGTTTCTTTGGTTTCAGCAATTTTCCTATGTCATGCCAATGGTTCTTTTTGATCATTTTTTTGTAGATTTTTTTTTGGAAAGCTTAGGAGGGTCTTGTTCTATAGGTTGGGATCATGCTTACATTGTGAACCGGACGCTCTGTTATGATACCTTTATGCATGTGACAATACTAGCATTTTGAACATGAAGAGGTGAAGAAACGATTGCAATTTCTGGTAGTTTTAGTCTTACTACAGGCATAGAGGAATGTAAGATATTATCAGACAAGGGTTTCTTCTGTTAAACCAACATGAATGAAAAATAATTGTTCTTACCAACAATAAGAAAGATGAAATGCTATGATATAGACCAAAACCGGAGTAAGGAAAGACCGGAAAGATAGCTTGATAATGGCTCAAACTTTGTTTCTTAGCAATGCTGTGAGGGAGTCATGCATTTATCAGTGTGGTTATAGAATTCCTTGTTGTTTAAAATGACCCCGAATTGGCCATCAAGATTCTAACTCCTGGGGACGCTTCGTGTCTGGATTTTTTACGTCACTCTTTATTGATGGTTAAGTATTGATGTGGTTTGCCGATAACAAAATAAAATAAAAATTGATGTGGTTCTCAAGGGCATTGAAGGTCAGACTGTTTTGTAGGGAAAATGGTCAATGGAGTCTTATTTGACTAGTATTATATGAGTTTAGGTTGCAGCCTGCCGTTATCTGGGATTTTGGAAGCTTGACACCCACTTGTACTTAAAACAAATTGGAAGTTCATGAAGTAGCTGACAAGATGAGGAGGTAAGTACTAAGAAGTAAGACTGAGAGACAGCCTAGGTTTTGAATGATTGGCTTGCACAGTAGATATAGCTTCTACTGTGGGCCAATGCCTTCATGCTTTTGCATTGGTGCAAAACCTGGTGAATGGTTGAGTTGAATCTACTAATCTTGCTGACCTCGTTTGCCGTCTGAATCTGTTTTGCTTTATCTCCCTATGTTCTCCATAGCTTTTGGTATTTTTTCCCTTTTCCCTTTTAGGTGTTCTTTACTTGTGTAAAGCTCTTCCTTTCTATTGTTTTGGCAATTGAAAATCAGCATACTCTTATAAGTTTTCTCAATCAGATTAATCAATGAAGGGAAGCTGATGGATGCTCTTGCTCTTTCTGATCGCTGTCTGCGTAATGGAGCGTCAGACCGGTTACTGCAGCTACTCATTGAACGTGAGGAGGAAAGTAATTCAGTCGCTGGGCAATCTCAAGGGTATGCAGTTCATAACATGTGGAGTAATAGTTGGCAGTATTGTCTGCGATTGAAGGATAAACAACTGGCTGCTAGACTCGCACTCAAGTATGTTGAATTCTACACCATATTGTGATTTTCCTTGTCTTTTACAGCGTATGACAATTCTCGTCTAGCTGAAGTCTTCTGCATAAGTATCTATTGGGGGTAGAATAGTGCTGTTTACTCTTTTGATATAATCCTTTATCCTTCTGTATCTTGTATATCCACTAGGTAAGAAAAGGTAACTGTTACACGGTCTTGGGTAGAACTCAACCCCAAAAGCTATCTCATGAAGTGAGGGTGCCCTCACGCTAATATATTTCTCAGTAATATCTTGCACTTTAGAAACAATTCGTTCAAAGGGATTTTGTTGGGGATAATGATTTCATCTTTTGGTGACTGTTTCACCTGATATAGTCTACTGTTGCTCTATGGATAATAGATCTTTGGCACTTGTAGCCTTTTTTGATATTGTATATGTTCTGTTCCAGATATTTGCATAGATGGGAACTGGATGCTGCTCTGGATGTCATAACTATGTGCAGCTGCCACTTGACTGAAAGTTACCCAGCTAAGAATGAGGTACCTGGTGGTGTAACTTGTGATTTATTGCATGATTTTGGGGTTTGTGAGGATGCTGTAATTTGTTTGTCTTGATGGTTGTTGCTGAAGATTGAGGAGAGTGCTTTGTGCTTTTACTTGAGCTGGTTGCGTTGTTGGGCTTATCGGTTATGTTTTAACTGCTTTTTCATTGTCTATCAGGTTGTTCAAATGAGACAAGCTCTCTTGCGATACAAACACATTCTTTGCGCAGATGATCATTACAGCAGCTGGCAAGAGGTTACAACTCAATTCTTTGTCGAGATTTCATTGGGAAAAAATTACAGGAAAAAAAGAACTCTTCTTCTCGAAAGTGTTCAAGGAGTAATGATTTTACAATTTATAGTATTCTCCATTCCACTCTTATGTAATTATCAGGTTGAAGCAGAATGTAAGGAAGATCCTGAGGGTCTTGCCCTTAGACTAGCTGGAAAAGGAGCTGTTTCTGCTGCTTTGGAAGTGGCTGAAAGTGCAGGATTATCGATAGAGTTGCGGAGAGAACTGCAAGGCCGTCAACTTGTTAAGCTTCTCACTGCAGACCCACTAAATGGCGGAGGTCCGGCAGAAGCCTCACGTTTTCTTGCTTCCTTGCGTGACTCTGATGATGCTCTGCCAGTAGCAATGGGTGCAATGCAGCTATTGCCTAACCTGCGATCAAAGCAGCTTCTTGTAAGTGGTTGTTTCGATTTGTAAAAAACTTCCTCATTCTTCCTTTCTATCTTTAAGAAATACGGAAAAAATATTGCTTATGTTCGTTCTCTTCTATATGTAATAAATAACGAAAGTATTCCTCCGAATTCTCAAACATTCTGTTTTTAACTTGGCCTTGTGTTTTTGTTGTTTATGAAGGTTCATTTTTTCTTGAAAAGAAGAGATGGTAATTTGTCAGAGCTTGAAGTTGGTCGGCTTAACTCATGGGCCTTAGGTCTTCGTGTTTTATCGGCCTTGCCATTGCCATGGCAGCAGAGATGTTCTTCCCTGCATGAGCATCCTCATTTGATCTTGGAGGTTCTGCTGATGAGAAAACAGCTGCAATCTGCTTCGCAGGTACCGTTCTTCTTCTGGAATTTCTTTAGTCCCTGTATCATAAGCCAAACTTTGTTGGTACTTTTTCTTACACTTAACTTATGTTTCGTCTGATCATGAGAATTTTTCTTTCCAGATTCTTAAAGAATTTCCTTCATTGAGAGACAATAGCGTCTCTCTAACTTATGCTGCCAAAGCTATTGCTGTGAGTATCAGCTCTCCTTCCAGAGAGCCTAGAGTATCAATCTCAGGTCCAAGAGGAAGGCAGAAGACAAGAACTGGCATGCCTACAAAGTCATCTTTTACTAACAGTCTAAGTAACTTGCAAAAGGAGGCTCGCAGAGCTTTTTCTTGGACTCCACGCAATAATGGTGATAAGGCTGCTCCAAGGGAGGCTTACAGGAAAAGAAAGAGCTCTGGTTTAGCACCATCTGAAAAAGTTGCTTGGGAGGCAATGACTGGAATTCAAGAGGATCGTGTTTCATTGTATCCTACAGATGGGCAGGAACGATTTCCTCCTGTTTCAATTGCTGAGGAATGGATGCTTACAGGTGATCCAAATAAGGATGACGCTGTTCGTTCTTCTCATCGATATGAAAGTGCACCTGACATTATTCTCTTCAAGGTATGATAGTTCTCAGAGCCATAATTTGGTGATTGATATGTTGCACTATTGTTTATGCCTTGTTAAGCTGCTGTCAGTGTTGCTCTTGTGGGTCAGTAACCTGTGATACTTGAGTTGAAGGTTGACATCAGAGGGGAATCAATTAAAGCGATCTGAAACAATTGTTCAGCGTTGCTGTTGTTGTTATACCTTCAGTATGAGGTCACATTTGTATACAGTAACCATCCAAATCGTTTTGATGGTTGATTTCCAGAGAAATGCGAGCTATTGTTTTGCGGTTGGGATTGGGGGTGGGTGGGTTTCCGGGGCACGGCTCTTGTCTAGCTTAAAAGGCCTGTCAGTTCTGTTTTGCAGTGCAACTATTGCTTCTGTTTTTTCTTACGATGATTGTAAAATACTACTAGTTATTTTTTTAAATGGGAAAGATTTTTGGAGATTGTTATCAACATGATTCTAGGGAAATAAAATTGATTCCAAAATTAGGATGTGGCTTTTTCGCAGATATTACATCAATTGTATCTGTTTTGCTGATCAATTAAATTTGAATTTCGTTGTCACTTGTTCATTTTATGTTTGCATTTTGTGCGTATCAGAAACATTTGTCTACCTTGTTTTTAACTACTACTGTTATGCTTCCCAGTATTTATGTTGAAGACTTGCGTCTTGTGGTTGTAGGCACTGCTTTCGTTGTGTTCTGATGAGTTGACCTCCGGCAGAGGTGCTCTGAATTTGTGCATTAGTCAGATGAGAAATGTGTTGAGCTCCCAACAGTTGCCTGAAAATGCATCTATGGAAACAATTGGCCGTGCATATCACGCTACAGAAACATTTGTGCAGGTTGCACTCTGTTCTTCTCTTTTTTCTCTCTTGTTTTTTGTTTTTTATGGTTGATAGTTGATATCCATAGGAAATGTGTGGGTAAAGGCAAACATAGATTCCATTTATACTCTTGTTATGCATGAGGGATGTTGCATTGATACTTGAAGTTCTGTTTCCACAGGGACTTATTTTTTCTAAATCCCAGTTGAGAAAGGTTGCTGGGGGTAGTGACTTGTCCAGTAATTCAGAAAGAGGACGAGATGCTGATGATTCATCGTCTGATGCTGGCAGCTCTAGTGTGGGTAGTCAGTCCACTGATGAGCTGTCCGACGTTCTATCACAAGCTGATATTTGGCTGGGACGTGCTGAACTGTTGCAGAGCCTCCTGGGATCAGGAATCGCTGCTTCGCTTGATGATATCGCTGATCAAGAGTCATCTGCACGTCTTCGTGATCGGTTGATTGTAGATGAACGGTACAGCATGGCGGTGTATACTTGCAGGAAGTGTAAAGTACGTATCAAAAGCAAATGTTTTGGCACTTTGTTGATATATGTGCCTTCCTGTTTCCAACGTTAATGAATGCTTATCTGGCCTTATCTCAGATTGATGTTTTTCCGGTTTGGAATGCATGGGGGCATGCTTTGATTCGGATGGAGCACTATGCCCAAGCTCGTGTAAAATTTAAGTAAGCTACATTTATGCTGGTCCCTCAATTGTATTAGGCATGAAAGGCCAATCGGTCATTATAATGTTTCCTATCTTTAATCATTTTGAAGTGTAAACGACACTTTGGCCCTAAAGTATTAGCGAGCCCTCATTTCGACTCATAAGTTTCTTTCTGCAGAACTAATGAGATGTTTTTCAATTTAGTCAAGTGCCTTATGCCCACTAAATAATTGACAAAAAAGACTGCATTTGATCAGGATGTTGAATTTCTTTTCTTTTTTTTGTTCTTGTTTTGGGATTGGTTGAAGTGGAGTTTCCTTAAATGATCTTACAACAAACAGGAGTTTTCTAATGACGGGCATAACTATTGACTCTTTTCTGCAAGACCTTCTTTGGTCTCTGTTATGATGGTTTTTCTGGTTTGTGGGAGGGAGGGAAGCGGGAAAGCGGGAGGAATGTTAAGACAGTATATGAAGGGGGAGTGAAGAGGTGGCCAGTCAAGGGGAAGGGGAGGGCAGGGAGTGTTAGAGCTTGTCCCAGATTGGTTAATTATAATCTCCAAAGCTAGTATATGAGCCTGGTCGGCCTCTCCACTCATTGCTAATTGGTTTTGAGTTGGATGCTTTAACACAACCGAAGACATAATCTCCATGGTTGTGGCTGGGGTAGTAGGGTGAGAGAGGTTGGAGAAAAAATGACCCAGAGAGGGAAGGATAAGGACATGGTTTTGAGAAAGATGGGACCAGAGGCAATTAAACGTGGGATAATTATTTCGATAATTTGTTAGAGTTAGACTACTTTTGTGTTATGGAAAGAGGGATATAGATAGAGGGGATCATTGATTGATGAAGAGAGAGAGAATTGCTTGGATCACGGTTAGTTTGGGTGTAGTAAATGCAAGTGGTGCATTATGGCTCCACTTGATGCCAGAACATGCGACCATTTCTGTGTTAGATTTTTCTAACGTGTTATAGATTTGAATTACCATTGGGAATTGGGCGGAAAAAATTAGTGGGAAAAACAGAAACTTCAAGGGCCACAGTGAGTATTCTCTCATACTTTAAGGGAGCATGGTGTTATTTAGCCTTATTCTGATAAAAGGGACATCCTTTATTTACTCCTTTGATTGTGTTGTCTAGGCAAGCGCTTCAATTGCATAAAGGTGATCCTGCACCCGTGATTCTGGAGATCATTAATACGATAGAAGGAAGTCCACCTGTTGATGTTTCAGCAGTTCGCTCCATGTAAGACAGTAGAACCTGCAACTCATATTTCCTGTATAATAAATTTCATTGCCACTTGTATCATTCTCCTCTGACTAGTTTCATGTATAATTGTCACGAGTCATGACTACTTAAATGGCATCGAGTTATGACTGCACATTTCCCTCGCCCAAATTTACTAAAAATATCTGGGCCTACAGTTAAACCACTAAATTGCTCCTTATTTGATACTTGAGGAACAGCCTGTTGAATCCCAGATGTGCAAAATGTTAAAACAGTAATCAAGTTCACCACTAATGGTACCACTTTTGAGCCTTATGTAGCCCCTATTCATGAGTTTGGTATTGCTGACTCTTTGGTCAGTATGAGAGTTCATGCGATATTGTGTTGCATTGTTGATCTCTGAGTTTGTGACTAATGCTTCTTAACTTGATTTTAATTTACCTCCTGAGGATTTTCTTGAATATTTAAGCGTCATTACAGTCCCCTCTGCCTCAATTTTATCCTCGATCGAAATATTTTATGTTACCATGCATCGACATATTTATGGCTGTCCTGTAAATAGATGTAAGGCGTTTTATTGATGCATCTTTGGATGTAAAAATTCGTCCAACTTGTTTGCCTATGGAGGATGTATTACCCAATCTAGGTGCTTTGGCGCCTTTCGTTTGTGTGTTGGTGTTCCTATAGGAGGTGTTGCTTTGCCCTATGAGCACCAGTTTTTCCACATACTAACTGCCTTGTTGAGGGAGCCCATCGCCGATCTCATGCCATTTGGGTTGAGGTAGTGCTTTGCCGCATGAGCCTGGCCTTTTGGATAGTGATTATTTTTGTGCCAGTAGATACGTTTTCCCTTCTAGTTCGTGTAAGATGCTTTCGTTTATAGTTCTCCGCAAGCAGTTCTTCTGACTCATCAACAGAGACATAGAGAACCTAAACACCAACTTTCTTAATGGGAAAAAGCCTTCCCCTCCGGTTAGGGGGGCATGGAAAATGGCCTCAGAACGACGACATTGACGGGGTCCGCCATCTTTTACCCGAGACGCCATTTTCTCAGTCTCCAAATAGCTTAGGGATCTTTTGATTATGAATTTCAGAGTTTTCACTACTGATCTAGATGTCATATAAAGCTCGTCTCTTCTTTTTTTTAACTCTCCAAGAAGATGGCCTCTGTTGCGAAATAGTTTACTTTGCTTCCTCCAAGTGAGGTAGAAGCTGCCCTCTTGCATGAAATGACCATGTTGCACGATCCACCCTACATGTTCTCATGCTGGATCCAAGCAGTCCTTGATTTGGAGTTAAGACTTTGACTGCTGTACAACTGATGGTTGCATTGACTAGTTTTTGGCTTGAATCTCTTTCTGGCTGGCTTGCTGAAATTATACTTGTTTTTTTTTTTTTTTTTTTTGATCGGGAAATTATACTCATGTTGCAGTTGCATATCATCTGATTGGTTGATTATAACCCACAGGTACGAACATTTGGCTAGAAGTGCACCAGCAATTCTGGATGATTCTCTGTCTGCTGATTCATATCTTAATGTTCTGTACATGCCTTCTACATTTCCACGTTCAGAGAGATCAAGGCGATCTCAAGAATCAGCGAATGATAATTCCTTGCATAGTTTGGAATTTGATGATGGACCTCGAAGCAATCTGGACAGCATTAGATACGTCGAATGTGTGAACTATTTACAGGAAGTAAGCTCTTGTTTGTAGCCCAACGTGTTCTAAGCTCTATACTTAGGCTTTGATGTTGTCTGTGAATATTAGCTGTTCTATGCAAGAATCTCGGGTCTGTGTCACTTCTCTAAGCTACGACGACCCTGCCTTTTTGCCTCCAGTTTATTTTTTTCTTCAACAACCACCTTAACCATGAGAGCCCTCTGTTAGAATAGTTTTTGTAGTTTGTGTTTGTCCCACATTGGGTAATTTGGTTATGTAATAAAGCATCTAATAATATAAATAAAGGTCTCGTGTGTTTAGGTTAATTAACACCTTACACACTTCTCTCTCTCTTTTCTAAATAACATGTTATCAGAGCGTCACCTTAAACCACCGTGGATACAACATAATTCCCCCATAATCGCTGCCACAAGCTGGGACTTTATGATATTTATTCTCCAGCTTGAGGGGGAGTGTTAGAATAGTGTGTAGTTTGTGTTAGTCCCACATCGGGTAATTTGGTTATGTAATGAAGCATCTAATAATATAAATAAAGGTCTCGTGTGTTAAGGTTAATTAACACCTTACACACTTCTCTCTCTCTTTTCTAAATAACACCCTCTACCTTCCCCGTATTCAATTGGCTACAAACGTGAAAAGCCCTGATCTTTTGTATACTCTCAGGTTATTCATTTCCATGCTCCGAGCATACTGGGTTTTGCTGTTTAAGAAGTTTGAGCCCATTGATATCGGTCTTTGATTTTAGCATTACTGTGTTCTCTGTTATAAATTAAAGGAACTTCTAACGTTTCTAGTTTCTTTAATAAGTAAATTAATACAAACAATGCCTGGCGATCTTGTGTACACAAAACTATGCAAATAGAATTGCAGGCTTGAGGCTCTCGATTATAAATAAAGCACTCCTATAGAATCCAGGAGAGGAAAAGAGAGATAGAAAAGTCTTTGCGTAAGCCAAGCATTAATATTATAAGTAAAGATGCTTTAGATCTGTGTTCTAGTTTTCCTTAGAGGTGTGGTGATTGCTCTCCCTTCAAATGCACCATATCAAACAGAAAGGTCTGGCAATGCCATCTGTGCCTTTTTATGCTTTGTCTTACAGTAGCCAACAATCTTTGAAGAAGTAAACTGTTGTTAAATTACCTGCTGGAAGTTCGAAGACATTCTGGATAGGTTGTTTGCCGCGCTGTGTTTTCATTTAGCACTTTTTTTTTGTTGTTGTTGTATCTTTTGTTTACCAATATATTTTAGTTTATATTACTATTTTGGTTAATGTTTTTGGAAAATTAGCAATTATGTTTATTCTTCTGTTCTATTCGCTATACTCGTTGATAAGATTGTTTGCAGCGTCTTTGCGGTAGCAGTCTGTAATATTATGTATTTGTTTGTTGCAGTATGCATGCCAGAATTTGCTTGGCTTTATGTTTAGACATGGACACTACAAGGATGCTTGCCTTTTGTTCTTTCCTCCAAATGCTGTTCCTCCACCTCCTCAACCATCATCACAGAGTATAGTTACTTCTTCATCTTCTCCTCAAAGGCCAGATCCACTAGCAACTGATTATGGGACGATTGACGATTTGTGTGACTTGTGCGTTGGGTATGGTGCCATGCCTGTTTTGGAAGAAGTACTATCAACAAGAATGTCGTCTGCACCACCACATGATGTTATATTCAATCAATATATCGCAGCCCTTGCCCGCATTTGTATCTATTGTGAATCGCATAAGCACTTCAACTACCTATACCGATTTCAGGTACTACATTGGGATCCTTCAGCTCAAGAACCACTCTGTGTGTGTTGTTTTATACTATTCCTTTGTTAGTTCTAAGGGAAAAGTGCAAATAGCAAAGTTTCCAAGGGGATATTCCTTCACCAATCTCATTTGCGAATCACCACTCATTTTTATGGATACAGCAAAATAGTAGCACAACGTTTCTAATGGATACTACTTATTGTGCACACTATTTTTCTGCACATGTTCTTTGTGTTAGTAAATTTTTTTTGCTTTGCATTAGTGATTTCAATATTTATGCGAGGTTAGCAGCCACTGGTTTAGAGCCAACCGTAACTAATGTTAAGTTGGTCTTGAGTCTCTTGACTGAAGGTTGCTGCGTTCAGTCCTTTTAAAGTATTGCTTCTATTATCTGTTAAGTGTTTGTATTTTTGGAAGATTTGTGTCCTATTGCTAGGATGACTGATAGGGTATTTGTCATATTCACTTCATACTTGAATTATGTTATGATTCCTTCTTTTACATTACTTTTGTCATTCTTGAAACTTCAATGACCTACTTTAGGGAAGAATGATCTGGGAAATGCTTACTGTTGTCCTATGGAGGTGCTATATTATTCACGTGTATTGATTTTTCTTGTCTCTTGTCACTCCCTCCCTCCTTTTTCACTCTGGACAGAATCGGGAGGTTTTTTTACTTGTTACAATTTTTTTCTGGAAGCTATTTTGCCCTGCCTTTATTTTGCAGTTGGTTTATTGTGCAGAGAAGGGAGGTTAAATCCTCGGCTCAACTTAACAAGCTTTTGCATTAATTACTAGGGTTTGCTGCTAAAAAATACATATTTAGTTTATGACGATACTCTCATTTCTAATTGTTCTAGCCCCTCTATTTCCTTTACCACTCTCTACATTGATCAAGTACTTCCGACATGATAATGAAGTTTCCTCCTTTTAACTTCACTCAGGGCATTTCTAAGTTCTAATTTTCTCATAATGCCTTACATTTCTTATTCTATTGAAAGCCAACCACACATCCATAGCTACATTCAGTTCCTACACTTGGTTTTTAACCACCAAATATATTGCAATATACATTATAGGATGCCTTGAAAAGTTTTCCTTTTATATGTAGCAATAGATTAGGTGTATGCAACATTTTTCCCACTCTGTCCATATGGGCCACATCTGCTCATTCTCTCCGTCTGTTTGTATCGTTGACCCAAGGTATGGAAAATGGACACTCCTGTATTTGTTCAGTCAAGTTTTCTCGATCTTTGAATTGTGCTAATATTGCACTCCATGTTTACTGTGACAGAGGTACTGAACCTAAAACTTTTGGATTCTAGTGTTTCAGTCTCTTTGCCATTCTACCTTGGAGTTTAGTGTTGTTCTTGTTTTAACGACTGAGGCAAGATTATCTGTAAACACACACTTAGGGGACACCATCTTGAATGTACCTGATAAGTTCATCCATCACCATGCAAATAGGTGCATAGTGGATGCTGATCTTGATGTAAACCTACTGTGACATACATTTATGGCAACTATATCGCACATGGATTTAATTACATCATTCTACCTGTTTGATGTTGCTTAGGAGATAATGTGGAGTTATAGCAAAGATGTACCGTAAGGAAAATGTCTTCTGCTTTATTTGGCCAATAAGTACCATATGAAGCTCTTTTTCAATTCTTGTTATTTGTCCTCCATAGCTTTTTTTGTGATAATCTATTTATCCTCTATAGCTATTTATCAATTACATCTACGGGTGCTCATTTCTTTTCTTTGGCTCTCTTTGTAATCTCTCCATGAATCCATTTACTTTTCTATAGCTGTCTGTTAGAATAAGTTTATTTTAGTGGTTTTATGTTTGTTCCACATCGCCTATCTAAGTCATGTAATATGATACGCAGTGATATCAATAAAGTGTCTTGTGTTAGGGTTTGTTAACACCCTTACACTTCTCTCTCTCTCTCTCTCTCTCTCAAATAACATGGTATCAGAGCCACCCTTCCTGAACACGTGATCAAATCCCATAGCCCTTAAACCTAAACCAGTCGTCACCTTCCAGCCGCCACCATCCACCTGTCCTCACCCCACTGTAGCCGCCACCAATCCATCAGTCGTCATCCTCATCATCTATCGACTCCCCAAAACCCACTGAAACCCTAACTCAAGTCAATCTCAACCAAAAACGAAACCCAATCAAACCAGTCGAGTTCATCTGAGTTCGAAACCCTAAATCGCTACTAACCCAGTCGATTTCGACCCTACCCAGTTCTAAAATCGATCTCTAGAAACCCAAATCGAACCTTATTCGACCTAAATGAGACCCATACGAACCATATTCGACCCAAGCGAGATCCTGACAATCTTGATCTTCCTGTTGCCAACTGTAAAGGTATTCGGTCATACACTCTCCATCCTATTGCTCAATTTGTTTCCTATGATCATTTGTTCCCATCCCTTCGTGCCTTTACTGCTTCAGTTTCTTCCGTTTTTGTTCCTAAGTCTGTTCAGGAGACCTTATCTGTCTCTGAGTGGCGGAAAGCTATGGAGGATGAGATGTCTGCCCTTCATCATAATGGCACTTGGGACTTAGTTCCTCTTCCTGCTGGTAAGACGACTGTTGGCTGTCGTTGGGTATTCACTGTCAAGTATCTTCCTGAGGGCACTGTTGAGCACTATAAGGCCCGCCTTGTTGCCAAAGGTTAAACTCAGACTTATGGTGTTGATTATTCCGAGACGTTCTCTCCTGTTGCCAAACTTGGCTCTGTTCGCATTCTTATTTCTCTAGCAGCAAATCTTGGTTGGCTGTTGTTTCAGCTGGATGTCAAAAATGTCTTTCTCCATGGGGATCTTCAAGAGGAGGTTTACATGGAGCAACCTCCTGGGTTTGTTGCTCATGGGGAGCGTAATCAGGTTTGTCGGCTTCGCAAAGCTCTTTATGGCCTCAAGCAGTCTCCTAGGGCCTGGTTTGGCAAGTTCAGTGATGCAGTTTTGAGATTTGGCATGCATCGTAGTCAGACTGACCATTCTGTGTTTTCCCTCACTTCTGATCGAGGAAAAGTATTGTTGATTGTATATAAGGATGACATTATCATTACTGGTGATGACCAGAGAGATATTGATGAGCTAAAGACCTTCTTACATAAGCAATTCCATACTAAGGATTTAGGAAAACTTCGGTACTTTTTAGGTATTGAAGTGGCCCAGCCCGAAGAAGGTATTAGCTTATCACAAAGGAAGTATGTGCTAGATATCCTTGAGGATACGGGTTTGTTGGGAGCTAGGCCTGTTGAGACCATGATGGATCCCAATGTCAAACTATGTGTGGACCAGGGGGAGCTGCTTCACAATCCTGATTAGTATCGCCAGTTGGTTGGTTGGTAAGTTAAATTATCTCACAATTACACGACCGGATATCTCGTTTGCAGTTAGTTTGGTAAGTCAGTTTATGTCAACTCCTCGTCATCCACATTGGGAAGCTGTCCTCAGAATTGTGAAGTATCTCAAGCTACATCCAGGACGGGGTTTGTTGTATCGAGCCAGTGGACACTTGCGAGTTGAGGCGTTCACTGATTTTGATTGGGCAGGAGGACCGTCTGATAGGAGGTCCACTACTGGATATTGTGTTTTTCTTGGTGGAAATCTTGTCAATTGGAAGTGTAAAGAAGCAGAGAGTGGTAGCCCGCTCTAGTGCAGAAGCAGAGTATAAAGCAATGACACACACGACATGTGAGGTTGTGTGGTTACGATAATTTCTTGAGGATATAGGATTTAGTGTGCAATTGCTCATGCCACTGTATCGTGATAATCAAACGGCTATTCACATTGTCTCTAATCCTGTGCAATTGCTCATGCCACTGTATCGTGATAATCAAACGGCTATTCACATTGTCTCTAATCCAGTATTTCACTAAAGGACTAAGCATATTAAGGTTGATTGTCATTAGTGCGTGAGAAGTTGGCTGGTCGTGTGATAGCTACTGCATATGTGTCCACTGGTGCTCAATTGGCTGACATGTTTACCAAATCATTGTTCAAGCCACGGTTAGAGTTGCTGTGTAATAAGCTGGGACTTTTCAATATTTATTCTCCAGCTTGAGGGGAATGTTAGAATAAGTTTATTTTAGTGGTTTTATGTTTGTCCCACATCGCCTATCTAAGTCATGTAATATGATACGCAGTGATATAAATAAAGTGTCTTGTGTTAGGGTTTGTTAACACCCTTACACTTCTCTCTCTCTCTCTCTCTCTCTCTCTCTCTCTCTCTCTCTCTCTCTCAAATAACACTGTCCATCAAATGCCTAGGAAGAAAGATTACTTGAAATACTCTGTTTGTAGAAACCTGTTGATACATAGAAGGCTCAGTTACAGTTAATCTCCTTTCCTTCAACAATGATCTTTTAAACCATCAAGACCATCAGGACCCAAGTGTATAACTTGTGGTGCTACTTCCATCAGTCATTGAATGTGGCTCTTGATATATTCCATTAGGAAAACTACATTTCTCCGGATACTATGGGCTATGATTTGGAAGCCCCACCGTTTCTTTCCTTTTTTTTTTCTTCGGGACGGCCACAAAATTTTGTAAATAAAAGGTAAGACAAAGCAGAAAGGATACAAAGGGAGCACAAGAATTCCTCCAAAAGAGAGGAAATAAATAGAACAAGGAAAACGAATTTACAGCCTCCCATTCTCTAGAAATAATCAGATGCGCTCCCTAAAATTATTAGCAGCTTTCTGCAGAAAATAGCAATTGCTAGTGGGGGTATAGTTTCTTCATTTTTATTCTAGGATTTGTGGGCCGAGAGTGAGGCCTAGGGTAATGACAATCACTGGAAAAATACAACTAGCGTGTGGGATGCCTGATCATTCTATTCATAAAAGGCAGCCAAGCAAAAGTCTGCTGACGCTGACGGATATTCCAGAATGTCACATATTAGTGGTGAAAATATATTTGTTGACGTGTCTATTTTTTGTCGAGCTGTTGAATTCATTTTTCAGATCTCTATTTCAGTACTCGTTTATTTTTAAGACTGGTTTCTACCTATGAGATTGTTAATTTAAAATTGAATTGACGGTTCAGGTGATAAAAAAGGACCACGTGGCTGCTGGTCTATGTTGTATTCAGTTGTTCATGAACTCTTCATCTCAAGAGGAAGCCATAAAGCATTTGGAAAATGCCAAGGTAAGTCTTAACTTTAGAGTTGAAATGGTCTTTTATGTCGTAATTCATAAACGAGAATTTAGTAACATGTAATACATCAAAAGGTCCCCAAAAACTTGAGCATTTTGTAACTTGAAGGCCTAGTAGATCCTGGTGGGCACCAACATCTCAGTTTCTTTTTCTTCTACTTTTGTGGATATTCCTTACGACAAGCCCTCTGTACAAGCGTTGTTCTCCTGAGACTCCACGCTTCTCCATTAATAGTAGTGATTCGGATCTATGTTGATGCTCTGCTAATTTGGTAGGTGATGCGATATCTTTTACACGAGTCCACATCTGATTTGTATTTTTCTTGGTGATCCTCATCTCTTGGATAAGTTAGAAACAGTTTGTTATTGCTCGCTTTACCGCTGAAGCTGAATTGCGATATGGCATCTGCTACTTCTAAAATAGTTTGGCTCCTATAGTTTCTATCAACTATGGATATTTCTCTCAAGTTTTCCATGCCTCTTTATTGTGATAATACAAGTGCCATCCAGATTGCACATAATTCAGTTTCCATAGCAGACGAAGCATATCAAGATTAATTGTGATGTTCATCAGCATCTTTAGTCAGGCATATTGACCCGCTGTTTTCCATCATCGCTGCAAGTTGGCTAACTTCTTCACCAAAACTCACTGGTGTTTGTTTCCGCTTCTCCTTAATAAATTCACTATACTCTCTGCACTTGCCTCCTGAGAGAGATAGTTTGTGATAAGTGTAGTATTGGGTTATCGTCATTTGTTTATTTCCTTAAGGGTAGTTTAGGCTTCGTGTTCTATAGTAGGGTTTATAAAGCCAACAATTAGTATTATTTCTGTAATAGGATTATCTTTGTCTCCTCCTCTCTCCTCACCGAAGATATTTGGCTGCCAAATATAGGACTTCAGAGGTACCAAATTGCAGACTAACACCATCCTTAAACTACGCCCTGATGGTGAGCAAGCCGGAAGATGGTCCATTATCTCTAGGTCTAGCTCATAATGAGCGTAGAGGTCAATGTTCATCCCTTACTGCAGGGGAGAAGCCTCTTTATGGAGTCTGCACAAGATTTGGCTAGGATAAATGAGGTGACGCTGATGTTTAGAAAAAAACATGTCAGCCTTATTTCTGAACCAGTGGCTGTGAGATTAACCTGTTATTCTAAAGGATTCAGCCCTCAATCTTTGACAAACAGCATAAATCAGTAGGATCTACAGCTCATTTTAAAGAATTGAGTCCTCAATTAATAAGACTGCAGAAACAATAGTATAAGGCCTGCATATCTTTGCTAAAAATGGCTTGTGGTCATGAATCATGATAAGAGTCTTCATTTATTTTTTAAAAAATTAAGCTTTGTGGATATGCAACTTGGGCCCATGTACTATAGCACACCATTTATCCATCACTTTTGAAAGCACTATACCATTCAATCAGTTTTCCCCACTGATATCCAGAGCCTGTGTTCTAGATGTCCCATCCTACCTCACACTAATCTAAGCTAATAAAACAATTTGTGTAGAAATCCACTCTGCTTTTCCACATCTAGAAGCAATGACCCTCACGGTACAGGATTCCTGTTCTTCTGTCATACAATCATCTTGGCAGAAGAAATTCCACCAGTTCTTTTTGGTGGTGTTTAACGTAGGAGTGACAGCTTTTGACTACGTTTTGAAAGTATTCTATCACTGTAAGGTCGAGTGATATATTATAGTGAGTTAGTGATCAATAGTGGATTGGTAAGACAGCAAGCATATCATTTGTAAAGTTCATTCCGTTGAGCCCCCTGTTGGTGCAATCTTAAATGCTTTTCTTTTGGACTTGCAGATGCATTTCGATGATGGGTTGTCGGCGCGATACAAAGCAGGAGATTCTACTAAGCTTGTCACTAAAGGCATTCGAGGAAAAAGTGCCTCGGAAAAGCTTAGTGAGGAAGGACTGGTTAAGTTTTCTGCTCGGGTGGCAATCCAGGTGGTATTTTGATGTAGTCTTTTGAAGTTCAATTATGGCAGTTTTTTTTTTTTTCTTTGAGCAGAAGACAGATAATGATTGTGGTAAAATTTCAGAAGTTACTCCTCTAGTTGACAGAGCAATAATCTGAACTTGAAAAGGGATGACCTTTGCTGCACATTATCATGTTAATTTGAGTATAATGTTTTGCATGCTTCTTGATGATTTTCTTTACTCCTGTAGGTGGATGTTGTTAGGTCCTTCAACGATGCTGATGGCCCACAATGGAAGTACTCTCTTTTTGGAAATCCAAATGACCCTGAAACTTTCAGGTTTGTGCTTTTCTGTCCGCTGCCTCCCCATGAACAGAACTACTTATAATCATTAGTTCATTTTTATAGGCTTAAGTTACATCATTTTACAATAGTTTAAACTTCTTTCTTATGAGTTATGAATTATGATGTAAATAAGATCATTACCGCATGCAAGTCAAGCCTCAGCTTGATATAGTGTCTGCTAATTGTTTTTCTAGGTTTCTTGTTGAAACACTCGGGTATACTCAATTGAAGAGTCTAGTTCAAGTTTTTGAGTCTTTTTAATGATTTTTATTCTGTTATATCCTATGGAGTACGGACCATCAAGTTAAGTCCTACTAAATATGTGTAGAAGATGGTTCCTGCCTGTTTAATATATTCATTCATTGCAGGAGAAGGTGTAAGATTGGAGAGACTCTTATTGAGAAGAATTTTGACTTGGCATTCCAAGTGATCTATGAGTTCAATCTTCCAGGTAGCTGTTCTATTATGACTTATTTGTTTAATCTTCTATTTTAGCCCATAAAGATTATGTTTGGACTTGAAGTTTTTTGTTGCAGTTTCATTTGCAAGATTCTGACTTGGTTTTTTTAGCTGTTGATATATATGCTGGTGTTGCTGCATCACTTGCTGAGAGGAAAAGGGGAGGCCAACTAACAGAATTTTTCAGAAACATTAAAGGCACAATTGATGATGATGATTGGGACCAGGTGACCTAACTGTATTTTGAAATTGTTTGGTACTGATTTCATTTAGAAAAAGCATCAATCATACTTTCTTGTCTTGTTGTATATCAATTCTATGAAAACAGTGCAAGATTTTAGCATATTGGGGTTGAGTTTATGAGAGATTTAACTTCATAGGTGGTTAGTGCATTTAAATGTTGGACTTTGTTGCATTATTGAGCCCTATCTAACGTCCTTGATGCCTGCATTGCGTAGACCTCTAGTTGTACTTTTATAACGTATGATGCCATTCTTTTTGCGGTTCATTTGGTAAATGGGTTGACCAAACATATTTGATATCTTATTTTGTGGCTTGTTGTAGGTGTTGGGGGCTGCAATAAATGTATATGCTAATAAACACAAAGAAAGACCAGACCGCCTTATCGATATGTTAACCAGTAGCCACAGGTAATACTTCTGTTTAAAAGCTTGTAAATTTGACACAAATGAGGACAAAATGGATGAAGAGGGGTTTATTTCTTATTTTGACAGCATGCACATTCATATATGTGAATTTTATGGGGTCCTAATGCTTATTTCAGTTTGCAGTTTATGATCAGTTTCCAATTTCCATGCGTGCTGTGTTGTGTTACTGACACAACTCATATCAAATTTTTTGTACAGGCACATAATTCGTATGGAATTCAACCTCTGTGTTTGTATGAATTGTAGTGTCCAGCATTTTATTATTCTCTCCTCCCACATACATATAGCACACATGCTTTAACTTGTTCAGTCTTTACTGATCAAAAAAAAAAAAAAAAAACATGTTCAGTCTTTGATTAGCCAGTGTCAAGGCTATTCTGGTCATAGGAATTGTTACCAGTTTCAAGTATCCAAGGAAAAAGAGAGCAAATTAATGTTTTCAATTCGGAAGATACAGAGGAGGGCAAGCGAGCCTACCTTTCTTTCTTTCTTTTTTTTTTTTCTTTCTATCATTCAATAAAATAAAAAAAAAACTTCACGTAATTCTCTGCTATGCCTTCGAGCATCCATTGTGGTTGTGTTTTGTATGAGTGCCAGGCTATCTTATGCGTCAACAGTTATTAGTTGGTTCAACTTGATTGTCCGTGTCTCAATTTCTTGCTTAAAGTTCGAATCTAATACCTATCTGCTTTCTTAGCTGTCAAAAAATATTTAAATGCTTTCTTCATGCTTCATTCTCTCTCTTAAATATAATGGCAGGAAGGTGCTGGCTTGTGTAGTCTGTGGTCGTCTTAAAAGTGCCTTCCAAATCGCTTCCAGAAGTGGAAGTGTAGCAGATGTTCAATATGTTGCGCATCAGGTTTTTGTTCTCTCGAATTTGATTCTTGTTGGAGAAAATGATTGCCCTGTTCTTCCCAGTTTAAGTGGCCATCTAATAAGAACGTAGTATGGATCATTTATCGTGGCGCTTATATATCTGTATGTGTACTCAGTGTGCATGTTATTTCAATTATGCGGAAGTTGTACCTTTGTAGGTTTCATAGAAAATACGTAAAGAATAATTAAAAACCCTTGAAATCGATTGTATGCATGGGATACTCTAGGATATAGCGAAGCTCAAATAGCGATTAGCAACTTATTTTTTCTGTAGATATGGAATTTAGGAATTGGGGAAAAAATACCTGTTGTATCCAGACAAATGATGGTTGGCCAAATCCCATGTACGGACACATGACATGATACAGACACGACACCGTAAATTCTCAAATGTTGTAGGACACGACGCGTGAGGAAGCGCGTTTTCAAAAGTATGTTTTATACTATAATAACGAATGGTATAAAGCTCCAGTTGTTAAAATATTACACTATGTATACCTTGAACTATATTTATCATTAACTCATTCATAAAAGTATTTCAACAAAAAACATTTTTGTTACTTGGGTGTCTTTATAATAAATAAAACATCATCTGTTATACAAAAAGTAAGACTTCCCTTAGTTCTAATTAGAGTACTATTACATTTAAAACCCCCGACTTGTTTTGTGATTGTCCAGAGCATTTGTTAAATTGTCCTTGGAGTGTCCAAACGAAAAATGTTGAATTTTTTTGGTCACTTTGGATTTAAGTGTTTGACACGTGTCTTGAGAGTGTCCATGTCCATTAAGTTTTTGACACCGGTATGTGACCTTCGATTAAGTGTCCGTGCTATATAGACCAGACCTGATGCTGGTTTATGTAATATTTGTCGCGAGCTCATTACATTTTTATTTTGTTCTTTTACACGTTTCAACACTTCGAAAACCAAGCTTGGGCCAACATGGTACCTCTCTGGAATAAAGCAATACAATACCATCCTATCCAATTTTTTACTTTATTTTTGGTAGGCTGCGGAATTCGATTTACAACTAACATGTTATGTGATGATATTCTACAGGCATTACATGCAAATGCACTCCCTGTGCTCGATATGTGCAAGCAATGGTTGGCAAAGTACATGTAAATTTGTTGAAGGACATGCTAGCCAATTTGAGTGGAACTGTGGATTTTGGTGATACTGCTGTACTGAGTGGATCGATGAGCCAAGCATATCTTACGTAACCATTCCATTTCCAGGGGTAAAAGGACCACCCTTGATCATTCTCAAATCAAGCCCGAATCTCACAAGTTGGTGATGCCTAAACAATGGAAAATGTAAGGGCATTTCCCTCTGGTTGTTTTTGCTGTTCATGTCATCTCTACTAATTTGTTTTTTTTTATTTTTTATAACTGTGGCATCATTGAAACTGCTTTTCAAACTTGTGTAGTTTTTGCAATTCACTGCCATGGTGTTGTACGATGAAAAGAGAAGCTGTAAAGAAACCAGCTCGGCGGACATGTATAGTATTAGAGGATATACCCTGCAAGTGTGAGCTCAAAGTTTCCTGATGGAGTTGTAGAATTAGCGTTTTGGTGCTTTGTTACGTTTCCCATTGTTCATATACTATTATTTTTTCGCCCCGTGTAATATGGAATTGAAAAATTATGGATGGAGAGCAAATATGTAAATAACACATGTACAGGAGGAACACGCACTTGTCGTGTTTGAGAGAGAGAGAGAGAGAGAGAGAGAGAGAGAGAGGTTGTATTTAGTGCTACCACAGTTGTTTTGTTCAAATGAGAAGTTGGTTTCTTGATGGCTGATTCTACTGGCATCACAGTTATAACTTCATACAGTCCGGACAAAATAAATGCCAAAACATTACATACAAAAAGTCCATTTTACCCCTCAAGTTACTACATACTAACCCAATTACATGAACTTTTTTTCCTTTTTAACTACATACTAACCCACCCACTTCTTCTTTCCAATCTTCGTCTTCTTCTTCTCCCTCTTTTTCACAGTCATCTTCTTCTTCCTTTTTAATCCTTCATTCTCCTCAATACTTTACCAATCATAACCAAATACATTCCTCCTCCTTTCTCATATCTCTCAACAAAAAATCCTCAAAAAAACCTAGATCAATCTCTCTTGTTACTTTTTGAAGAAGAAATTTTGGAGAGTAATGGAGGAACTTCAAACTCCACCAATAGAGAAGATCGAAGCGATGCAAGAAAGCACGGAAGTGGAAACTGAATATTTTCAACCAAAAAACAAGTCAAGAGTTAACCCATTAATTTGTAGGAGAGGTCTGCGTTCGCTTTGTTTTCGGTAGAATAGTCCTGAAAAACATCCATAAGTTTTGGTAATTAACTATCGCAATTGTACTAAAAATTCGGTAGTTAAACCCCGAAATATATATCAAATTTCGGGAGTTAATGTCCGAACCATGTTTCGACTTATAATTGCTGACAAAGGTTACATTTTTCAGGAATTGTTTACCGAATATGGTAAAGAAATTCAGTATTCAATTCCCGTTTGGATCCATTTTGGTGATATCTTTTCTAAAATTACGATCAAATCATTACCAATTTTCCAACCTCCTCAGTCCAAATCAGATCAGTAGCTTTTGATCGGTCTTGGTGGAAGGAGGGGGTAGTGGTTGCCGGTTGAACTCTCTCGGTGGGTGGCGTACTATGGGTGTGTTGGAGGGGACTGTGGGTGGTGATGGGTATGGAGGGGAGTCAGTGGTGATGGGTGGAAGTTCAACCGAAGAGGGAGGGAAGGGGGAGAGTTTTGGGGGAAAATAGTGTTAGGATAGTTTGAGAAGTTTGTCGGGTTACATGAAGCAAATAAATAAATTTGCCACCTCAGCAGGATTGGTATGTAGAAATCGGGTAACAAGTAGCAGTTCCCAGGTTGTGGATAGAATCACCCTTTCTTGATTGTAGGCTACGAGAATTCCTTCGGATTTTCACAAATGCTCGGTGAAATCAGTTGTACACGTCTGTCAATGAGAAAAACTTGGATGCCAGACGGGTTACCATAATACCCGTCGCGCATCTCTCTAAAATTTGGGTTTTGGACGGCCGAAATTGACGCTCGGCACCATGTGTGCCCCTATCCACTCGGCACCCAAAATTTTCTAGTTAATGAGCACATCAAATAGCCATTATGGAACTCTGTTATATTAAGGAGTGTCATCATAATTATTCAACAGGTAAGTTAACGAGCACATCACATCAAATTGAGTCTGTAAGTGAAGTTGTTTTCATTTCGGAATTTCTGACTTGCAAGTTGAAGTTGAAGTTGAAGGATAGGATTAATGCAACAGGAAATCGAAACTCCAATTAACCATCAACTCTTCAAAGATTATCGGACCTAACTTACGCCTTTCTGGCCAATTTTTACCTCAACTTTCTAAAATTGTCCTATATTTTTATCCATTAACTCTTTATCTATTGACTTTTTAAAATGACAAAATAATAATTGCAAAATTTTACCCATTAACTTCTCAAAAAACACTTTGTAAGGGACAATCAAAAAATTGAATTCTTAACAATTAAAAAGGGACGGTGTAGTTTTTTTTTTTAAAATAAATTATAGACAGTCAAAGAGTGGTTTTTTTTTTTTGTCATTCGTCATTCTTAATCTGTTCCATATAGGAAGGGGGAAAGAGACTCGATCCCAGAATTCAGTATGAGACATCCAAGAACTCTACCACATGAACTAGTCACCACTTGCGATAGTCAAAGAGTTGACTTCAGATAAAGCGCTATGTAACATGCATGACACGCTACTTGAAACAAACTGATAATATATAAAATCATAAAACTTTTCTTTTGCATTCATTATTCATAACCATATCTTCAACTACTTACCTGATAAAGAAATTTCTAATTTAAGCCGGACAATGACCTTTTGTCATGTGTGTATCATGATCTGTTCCTTTCTATATTTTACCCTAATATATAATCCCATCTGATAATACCAGAAGGGCATGTATGTCTGATTTTACAGGGTGTTCCACAATGAGTTTACCATTTGATTCAAATTTTGTTTACATTACTAAAAAATTGAACCGAACTGTTAGAGCATGTACATTTGATCACTTTAAAGCATTTTTAGGGTCAGTATTTTACTGACGGTGGCAGATAACAATAATTTTTTTCTTTTTTGCACCCCATTTGATCACTTTAGGGACTACACTACCTAGCAAACTTTCTCTCGAAATTAGGGCCATCTCCACAGTGGGAGAGCTCTCCAGCCCGCATGAGAGAGGAGAGAGATAGAGAGGGAGGGGAGGAGAGAAGGACCGGATGCTCTGACATTGGACAGAAGAGAGAGAAAAGAGAGGAAAAGGGAGAAAGAGGAGAGAGAACAGAGAGGAAATAAAGGAGCATGGGGTCCCACTTTATAATTTTTTTAAGTTTAACAAAGACTAACAAAACCTCTAAAATTGTCAAATGGAGTCATTTTTTCATTCTCTACCTAACAATCCTCTAGCACATAATTTTTGGGCCCCATTTTTAACACTTTGTGTCATATAACAAACATTTTTAACAACTTCAAATGTACATGCTCTTAGATTGGATATTCGGTTTCATGATTTTTTTCCCTCATCTAGTCTATCACCTCACAATAACTCACATGATGATAGACATCACCATGTGCAATATCTCTAACCTTTGGCATATATAATACACCGGAGGTTGCTGAAAAGTCACGAAACACTTAATAATGTTACTATTATCAATGAGGTGGCACATTATGAACCATATGATTCGTAACATTTGATGCGTTTCGTAACTTTTATATAAAAAATTCATAACATTTATTAATAAGAAATACTAATTAATTCGTAACTTTTATAGAAATGCTTATGATACACACTCAAACAGAGTAATCTACGTCTATAGGAACCCTAATACCTAAGATCAATGCTTAATTCAATTCTTAACTGTTCCCAAATAGTACGTAGGACTTAGAAAGCTACATCTATAGGATTAGCTAGCTTATCTCCAAACTCGAGGAATTGAAAACAAAGTCCAATTGTGGCAGTTGTATGTACCCTATTCTTAATCAACTATAGTTGGTTTGGTCGGTAATTTTAAAATAAATTTTTGAGATAATATTTAATTTTGTATAACATTGTGTAATTTTTTTATCTTTACTCAAAGAAATTTAACAAACAAATTTTTCTACTTTTTGGATAGAGGTACACAATATACATCTAAAGAGTAAAAAGTAAATTAAAAAATTGATAAAATATTATTAAAGTAAAAAAAATAAATACAGATGACAAAACAGTGAAAACTTTTAGAGATAAACTTACTTCTTGATAGCACCTAATCGGGAGGTCAAAATCTTCAACTAATCGGATGGTTGTCAAGTGTTTGTTGACTCTTGACAGCACCTAACTGGCTTTTGAATATTGATAACAAGTCAAAAGCCTGCACATTATATATATATATATATATATATATATATATATATATATATATGCATTTTGTTTATTTTATGACAAAGGAACAACTCTATAGAAAGGTTACTAATTGGACTCGACTTAAGAGCGTAAATCTCCGGATGAGCCGAAGCAACTATCGCTTCGACTCATCAGGTAATTCGCGATATCAGCTCTCGAGAGGAATCGAACCCTGTCCAGTGTCCACTTGAGAGCAAGGCCTAACACCTTCCGCTAGGACAAGCCCACCGGTGGTTGTCTTTTTTTTTTTTATTACCTCATTCCTTGCTAAGCCTATGTACATAGCGCCTTCCCCGTTTAAATCTACATGGAGCTCGGACAATCCGTGAACATCAACTACCCCCTTCTCTCTAGAGAGAGAGAGAGAGAGAGAGAGAGAGAGAGAAGGGTTAGTAATGGTCCTGTTGAGAACATCAACATGCTAAATTTCACATATGCTTTTGAAAGGGAACATTTTAAAATACTCCCAAATTTTAACCTCAATGTCACATAGCCTCCCAAACTTTCAAAATATTTAATTGTACTCTCAAACTTTTCTTCCGTTATCATTTTTCCCCCGCCATCCCAACCTATCAAAAAACACACAACACTTGCTAACTTGGACACTAACAGTGGAAACAAACGTTAAGGGAGTAATTTGACATTGAGGTCAAAGTTTGGGGGTATTTTGAAATTTTCCCTAAAAGCAAATTACCCACTTAACGTTTGTTTCCACCGTTAGTGTCCAGGTCAGCAAGTGCCATTAGTTTTTTGATAGATTGAGAAGGCGGGAGGAAAATGATAGCGGAAGAAAAATTTGGGAGTAAAATTGATTTTTTTGAAGTTTGGAAGGCTATGTGACATTGAGGTCAAAGTTTGGGGGTATTTTGAAATACATTTTCATTGAAAAAATAATTTTTTGATCTAGTGTTGCAGTATTTTTTTTTTCAAGATGAATGCTTTATGAAGTCATATTTAATGTCATCTGATTAATACAAATTTTTGGCGTGGCTACTTTTCTGGACGAGTTACCATAAACCGTATATGTATATATATTAATAATTACTTGTGCCTAAAGGCACGACGCAAGATATATTGAACATAACCTATATATTATTTCTCATTATTAACCCCATTCCGATTTATCCCCAAAGTAATTTTCCCGAAAAGACTTCAAACATTGTCCACCAAACCAATTTTAGCAAATGAATTCCGAAACAAATAACGAAACAATTTACAACAACCAATTAAACCAAACCTGTTTAATTTCATTCAGAGCATTAAATAAATTCATCAAAAATAATAATAATAGCAACTAAATCGACAAGAATGTATAATCAATTGGGATATCTTGTAAGTTAAATTATTTAGATAAGTAAATGAGACTCAAAACATATATCCACATTGGCTAGCTCTAGCTCTCAATTTAAAGGGGAAATGACCAAGCCTGTTCACCTTAAGTGACACATCCTAAAATGATAATCTTTATCTATGCCTTCGCTTTAAAAAAAAAAAAAAACAGAGAAGAAATAAGAACTCTTATTAGAATCCAACCTAGATTAACTAACTATCATTCTCTAGAATCTCTAATATCGACCACAATCACAAAAAACCCTAATTTTACCGGTGTTCGATGTAAAATATGCACATTTTCCTTCTTTTCAATTTTAGTGTGTATAAAACCAAAAGTAAGATCAATGTTACCAAGAATTAATTCAAATTCAATCTCAACCCTCTAATCTGTCACGGAGAATAATTATGAGAGAGATATTTTGCAAAACTGTTGTGTAATAGATATAGATATAGATATAGATATAGATATGACATGCATGCAAAATAGGAGTATATAATTTTGAAATTTTCGCAATCACATCTTTCTTGTTTAGGTTTCTTTACATGAATATTATGAGCACTGCTACGTACACAGAAAATATATCCAGAAAGTATCCAGAATTTGAAATTCAATGGTCCAGATTCACTTGAAGTGAATCTGGACTGTTACAGTTTAAATTTTGGGTACCCATTCAGGGTACCTAGACTTTCTGGGTTTCTTTAGGATGTGATTCTTTCTTGTCCTCACAATATTTTTTTAATTTTTATTAATATTTTTACTGTTATTGGCATCATTGGTATTCTTTAGGGATAAAAATTAGGATCACATATTTCTCTCTCTCTCTCTCTCTCTCTCACACACACACACACACACACGAATTAATATACAACAACAACAGAATCCATCTAGTCCCCAATCATTGGGGTATGGACGGAAGATGATTGGACATAGACCTAACTTTGACAATATACACAAAGTGACTGCTCTCAGAATACAACTGAAACAGTGGCTCCCTTAAACATCCAAGAACTGAGGAGCTATATGGACGTTTTGCTGCAAAATCATGCCCCCAAATCAAAGTCGAAAGACATCAGGTAGGGCATTATATATATATATATATATATACACACACACACACCTCATAATTGAGCTCATACAATTATACACTATTCTATGAAGCTCAAAAACAATTTCAACTATTAGACCCCTCTCTCTTCATAATGCATGTATTCTATTAATTAAGGCCAAACAATTATATCAACTTGAACAATTATTTCGCCTCTCTCTCTCTCTCTCTCTAAGATGTCGACGGAGACAAGGTCAGCTTCAACTTCCAATATGCCATCGGAAAATAGGTCACGGCTGCCGCCTATACCTTTTTTGTACAAAAGGAGATCAAGTGATAATATACACAACTTAGCAACTGTTTCCAGCAGTCTTTTGCCGGCTTTCGGGACTGTTGTGGATGATGGTTCTCTCCATCTCAGGAAATATATCATCGCCCCTTATGATCGTAGATACCGGTACGCACGTACGTCTTTGCGAATTTCCTTCCTCCCAAAA
Organism: Gaultheria prostrata; assembly: GCA_036023075.1. Lineage (NCBI taxonomy): Eukaryota > Viridiplantae > Streptophyta > Magnoliopsida > Ericales > Ericaceae > Gaultheria > Gaultheria prostrata. Next base: position 21,190 of record JAXBDA010000250.1, on the reverse strand, counting down.
AGTCTTCACACATTAACCATGCACACCATGGATTTTAAACAAAGAGATTTTGGACTTCCGATACCAGTATTTACCTATTTATTGGCTTGTACAATCTGACTCCGCTGCTATATATATGATTGTATCACCAATACCGTGATGTATATATATATGCGTATATGTATCATTTTCTTGCATAGAATTAACAAATATGAAGAGAACTGGAAATGTTGGCCTCAATAAGTTTTATATAAAAACTGATAGCATGTCAGTATTTTACTAAAGTTAGATTACTACGGCAGGCCACGTCTTTTTGTTGGCTTGAACCCGAGACCTCACACACTGGTAAACTACGTCTACGTGCCTACTTGAGACCGTTAGCTCTGGGTCAGTGCGTTCTTGGGTGGTCCTGCCTGAGCTCGTATTTGTATTTGAAAAGAAAGAAAGAAGGTTCATACAAATTATCGTTTGTATTACCATTTGTGTTTGTATGTTTCGTTGTCCTTGCATATGGAATATTTTTGGTTTTGTCGTCGGTTTTATTAACGGTCAAAGAACTAAATTTTTAATTAAGGCTTTTTTTCTTATTTTTTGGCATTTTTCCCAACCGTTAATTTAATGTTCTCGATTTCCTCCAATTTTTATTTATTTATATTTATTTACTTCTTGTGGAAATGAGGAACATATTTTAATTTTTAATCTACAACATAGAAATCTCGAAAATGACTGAAACAACCAAAAAAAAAACCCTAGTGATGCAGGGTAAATATAATTTCACAATCTGTATAACACTACTACGTGAGTAATCAGCCGATCAATAAAAGAAATACTTGAGTAATCATTGCCAAGTATCATATAATTAATCTAATTTCAAGATTAAAAACCATGTTTAATTCAATAATAATGTGTCAGTTCTAGGTCCAAAAATTCTAGAATCAAATACTTAACAAACCCATTTTTTAATTATAAAGTTCAATTTATATGCCTCTAGAAATGTTTGTTTAACTTCAAATTTTTCAAGCACCAACCCAGCCGGAATTTACTCGGGGTGGGCTGAATTGGTCCTTAATTTTTCATTCTATTGTTAGCCCACTAAGCTGACAATAAACATACAAAAAAACACACACACTTCAATGCACTTTTTCATATACTTTTACTTATTTTTTACATATTTAAATACACTTTTTAATCCTTAATGACAGCCAGTACGCTGATTTTAAAATTTTCCTTTTTTAAAAGACTCTAGTCCAGGTCCTAAACTTTGAGAGTTTACTTTTGGGTCCAAAACTTGAGGAGTAAGAGCACCTCCAGCCCTAACTCAGAACCAAACCCAAATTCAAAATCTGAGTCAAAACCCCCAAAATCTGAGTAAATGGCTCTCTAGTCCTTGAACCAAACCTAACTCAATTTGAGTTTTACTCAAATTCTTACCAAAATCAAGGGAGTCTCAACCCTTGAACCAAATTTGCAACAGTAACTTTGTGGTGGGGAACATCGCTGGAAGTCTTTCAGCCATCGTCGTCGTCAACTCCGGCGAGGGTTACAGTACACAGATCGTGAGGCTACGAAGGTCGCCGGTGATTGGTGGTGGTTTGGTGGTGGTCGAACACAGATCCAGAGGAAGAAGAGGGAGACGGGATCTGGGTGTGCTCCGATGGTGCCGACAAACGGCAGGCGACGGAGAGATGATTAGGTTAGGTTAGGCCAGACGGCGGTGGTTGTGGGGGGTGGTGGTGGTGGTGGTGGTGGTCTACGGTGGTGATACACACGAGAAGGTGAGAGAAATGTTTTCGATTTTTTTTTAAAGCCAATTTTGAGTAAATCTGAGTTGATGACCGGAGAGGGTCTACCCAAATCAAGCTTTTTACTCAAATTTTCAAGTTTGAGTAAGGATTAGACTTGTTCTAAGTACTAAATAATGTGGGTTTGACTCTTACTTAAACCAAATGGACGGTGCACATCCAAGACTTTTAGGCCACATTGAAGTTGGGAGAAAATAATAAAGTATTCCGGGAGGCTAAGTTACATTTTTTCAATATAGGACTATTCTTATCGATTGTTCTCAATCATCGCTTTACGTTTTGATTTTCAAGCCTCACTATTACAAATTTTAGTCGTTTAAGAGCTTTCAGAAGATGTTTTCACATTCGCGAACTCATTGACGGGCATGATGCTTAATCCAGAAGCATGTGGTCCTGGGCCAATGAAATTAATATGAATGTTATCTTGAATGTTTAAAAATAGTAAGAAAGAGAAAAGAAAATTATCATGTGCATGTGGTGTGGTGGCTCTCAAGTACCACCTCATAATTACTTTTAGGACCTGTTCATTATATGGTAGGAAAATGCTAACCTCCACCCTTGTGGTGGGTGGAGGATAATGTGTGAAAAATGTATTTATATTTGAGAAAAGTGTATCAATATCCGTAAAAGTATATTGATATCCGTAACATGTGTATTGATATCCGATTTTTTTTGTTATTACATGCATATTATCTTCCACCTAATATCGGACATTAGCAAGACCCTTCATGGTTTTATAGATCTCATGCTTTGTGACAATATATCTGGCAGATATATATTCTGAGCAATATAAAAAAAATGACGGACATGTGATTCTCTTTGATAAATAGTCTAATTCGACACCCATATCCGGCTTAAATGGATCATGAAACTAATTGGCAAGGCAAGCGTCGCCGAGGCAAGTGATTTTTAAGGCTGCTAAACCAACCAAGTTACTCGAGTTTGAGCTTGTGTTTGTTTGTTAAACCCTTGTTCATTATCAGTTTGGTATATAAACAAACCAAACTTGAATATTTTTTTGAAGCTTGTTAAGGTTTCAAACCAAGCTTGAACAAGCTTTTTGATACATAAACAAACCAAGCATGATCTGTAGATCCATTTAATGTATGATTAAAGCTCGTTTGTGATCGACTCGTCTCATAAACAAGCTAAGCTCGAACACTTTTTTGAAGCTCGTTATATTTTCAAACCAGTTTTGATCAACCACTTGCTTGGCTCGTTAAATATGTGTTGGGTTATGTATTTCCAAAACAAAGAGAAACCTTTTGTTCCACATTGGATAATTGATAGAACTTCAAAGGGTTTATTTTACACAACCGTTTAGTGGACTTATGAATGTGGCTAGACCCAAGGGAGGTCTCGCACGCTCACGAAATGGGCTGAGGTCCAGGCTAATTTGGGGAACCCGCTCCGAAAACCAGTTAACCGGGTGCGCGTTGCGAACCTCGCGCGCAAGGGGGGTGCAAATCCGCCAATTTGGGCCATACATTTTCCAAAAATTATTTATTTTTTACCGTTCCAGTTTTTTGCTATAAAAAGGGAGCAAGAGTATATAATTTATTTTTTACCGTTCCACTCCATTGTTCTTCATCCCGAAAAATATACTCTTGCACATGCGTTTTCCAGAAAGAAAGAAGGTCGAAATAGTGTTTTGTAGTCGGTTTTCTTCAGTGCAGAGAAAACCAAGACAGAGGTGGTGATTTCTGAGCTGTTTTATCCTGGGGACGGCGTGGTGTGTTGAACTGCTTGCACAATCTGGGCAGAGCCGCGAAACGACTTAAAGAGAGCGACCTAGTCCGCGACTCAACCCAATCACAACCATTATTCCATTCGGTTTGTAATCTGTTTTCATACACAGATTGGAGATAACAAGTTCCTTATTTTCAAGCAATTGTTCCAACAATATGTTTTGCCATCTTAAGCCGCAAAATGAGATCTGTCACTGCCCAGAAGGACACTCTTGCTGTTTATTTCAGAGCTCTTATTAAGGAGAGCCCATTAGAGTGTTTGTAAACCAAATTGAAGTAATTGTTCATTATTCATTAGTACACAGCGAACTTTCAGGAGTAGTTGTCAGGGATGGAGTCAGGATTTTAAGTTAGTGGAGTCAAAAATTAGATCTATATACAAGTTTTTTTTTTTTGCTCATGCAAATAAATAACTATAATTAAGAGGTTAACTGGATTTAGAGTGATACATGTACTTATGTTTTTATAATTGGTCCCAATGACTTATTATATTATGAAAATAATGTATGGTAGCCTTATTTGTAGTACTATCAACTCTCAAAAAGAATAAAAAAAACTTGAGAATTCTATTCATTTTAAGCAAATTTGGGCAATTTCTGAAATTTTTACGGGGTTAAAATTGTAAAATTTAACTTCAAACTATCAAAAATCCCTATAAGAAATTAAAGTGAGAGGGGGATTCCTCTTGTACCAAGGTGCCTCCTCCGCTCATGGTAGTTGCCACTTCCCCAATATTCTCAAACTGCACATTTGTATAAAATTCACACAGTACTTATTAATATAACTTAGGATGTAAAATAAAACTCTGGAACCGGGAGTGGCACGTGTCACCCCGTCCCACCAAGTAACTCCGGCCCTACTCATGCTAAAAAAAATTTGCTAATAGCTCTGATTGTGCAAATATATGTATGTAGGACTTCGTATCGCATTTGTGTGCATGCATATCAACACACTTGCACAATAAGGAAATTAGTGGTGGCTTGCCAGTGGCCACCATGTGAGAGAAATGACCAAAGTACCCTTATTTTTCTATAATTGGAGGTAATGTTGCTATGTAAGGAGGGGTATTTAGGTCATTTGACAGATTTTGCATGATTACCGTACTGTCTTTACAAGACTTTTGAGGTTTTTCGTCTACGTTCTTTTTTTGGCCTGAGTTTTGTCCATATGTCGAAGGGCATTTTTGAGATTTTTGGAGAGACAAGTGTGATCACGTGGTGCTCCTTTTTCTTCTTCTCTCTTAATTCTAGATTTTCCCTTATTTCTTCTTTTCCCTAATTTCCTCCCTCCCCTTTTTTTTTTTGTGTGGTGTAAGCTATTAGTAGTGGAGACACCATTAGGTAGCATTTCATAGATGGATTTTAGTTTACGGGTTTTATTTTATTCATTTTAATAAGGAAGAGAATAACAAATTGAAAAAATAAAAACAAAAAACCTAGTTCAAGTGTGCACAATTGCACCGTGAACTACCATTTTGTTTGGTTTCACAATCACAGTTCAAAAAATGCAATCGTAAAAAATTTCCAGACCTATATCTCTCTTTGTAAATTTTTTTTAAAAAAAAAAGTTTCAATAGAAGGAACGTAATGTATATTCAAAAAAATTTAAAATTGAGAAACTCATCTCGACAACAATGAGCATGCGGTTACGTGCGTGGCACGTAGCCTAACACCAGTATACACATACAGTAACATTTATTGAATGCGTACGCAGGTGGTGGCAAACATTTCTGGTGGTGTTGGTGGTATACTCGGCATGGTCATCTCCATTCGAGCTAGCCTTCAGGAAGGTGGCAACTGGTTCACTCTTGCCAGTTGATTTAGCTGTGGATGCCTTCTTTGCCATTGACATTGTTCTTACCTTCTTCGTTGCTTACTTGGACAAATCAACCTATCTCCTTGTTGATAACCACGAGAAAATTGCAATGCGGTACGTATCTTCTTATTTCTAGGTAGGGCTACAAAGGAACCGAGCAGCTCGTGGCTCGGCTCGCAAAAGCCCGGCTTGTTTATACAGGCTCGTTAAATAATTTATCTTGGCTTAATTGGCTCATTAAAGGCTCGGCTTGTTTACTAAACGAGCCAAGCTTGTTAAAATTCGGCTCGGCTTAGCTCCGCTCATTTGCACCCCTACTTCTAGGCAACATGCAATTGTAAGGGCAAAGAATCACGTGCCACTTCGTGCGAATAATACTTGTCATCGCACCAGGTTACGGCCCTATAAGTGTATAATTAGGGCACACAACGAAAAAAATATATTTTTTGGAACGGCAGAAAATTTCATTAATCAAGGAGATCAAAAGATGAAATACAAGTCCTCATGAAAAAAATACTACTCCTATATTCTTAGATTTATCCAGTCTGAATTTTTTTAAATTCCTGGTTCAGGTATGTAAAAAACCTGTGGTTCCCAATGGACGTAGCCTCAACTCTACCATTCCAGGCCATATATCTGCTCTTCACCGGAAAAATGCACAAAGGTGAAGTGTTTGGCTTCCTCAATTTGCTCCGGCTATGGCGTCTCCGACGTGTTAGTGAACTTTTCACAAGGTGTACATTTCTTCACATTACAATGTGCCCCAAAATAAGAAAAACATCTACATGGCTTCTCCCAAAAATTTTAACAAAATGCCATATAACACTAATTGGTTCGTTGCGAATTCCCGGATTGAATGGTAACTAATATAATCAAGTTTCAAAATCTGAAAAACAGACTTAAAGAGCTTAATGAAAACACTCAGGTAAATATGAAATACCTCATCCAGTTAGAAATTGTTTTGTTCAGGTTAGAGAAAGACACGCGCTTCAGCTACTTCTGGACAAGATATTGCAAGCTAATATGCGTATGTATCAGTTTCCCCAAACCGTCTCCTCTACTGACCAATCGAATTCGGAGTTGGTTGTTCATATTCTTTCTTTTCACAGGTGACTCTATTCGCAGTGCACTCGGCAGGGTGCTTCTACTACTGGATAGCCGTCCATCATAAAACATCGGATGACACATGGATCGGAGCTCAAGTTCACAATTTCGAACATGAGAACATCTGGATGGGATACACGTATTCGATGTATTGGTCAATTGTCACCCTCACAACAGTTGGATACGGAGACTTGCATGCACAGAATACAGGAGAGAAGGTTTTCAATATATTCTACATGTTATTCAACATCGGCCTAACTGCGTATCTTATCGGAAACATGACCAATCTCGTTGTCCACAGTGCAGTCAGAACCTTCGCAATGGTAAAATTCATCTGCAACCTTTGTTCTGAACATATGAGCCTTATGGCTAATGACATTTGCTACTGTGAACAACCAAAAAAATCAAAAACAAATTAAGTTAGCAGTTGAATCAACAGGCATTGACATTTTGCAACTTCATGTTCCAAATATTATGAGCTGAACCATCTTTGTTTTGGACTAATTCCTAGAGTTTGGACATTTTTTAACCTTTTCCAACATGAACACTCAATTCTATGCAATTTGATAAAAGCTACTAGCCTAGGACTTGGGTTCTATTCAGATCTTGGATTTTTGGAGGAATAAAACTATGAGATAAGTTTTCCAACCATATCCAAAATGCTGTTCCTTTCTTTTGTTTTTGCTCCACAAATGCATCCATGAAACAGGATCCAACACAGCCTTAATGCTGTCATAATGCCATGAGAGGAAGTCAAAATATCCAAATCAAAGTGACCAGAATCGTCGGCTTTTCATAAGTATACCTCCCTCCATCCCTTTTGGTACAATTTTTTCACTTTTCCCAGTCCCGTAAAGAATGCCCACTTCGAAAAGTGAAGGATCAAAGTTGAATGACATTACTATATTTGACCAAGAAAGAGGGGTGGAGGAGTACTAGAATAGACTATTATCTAATGATGACTTCACAGAGGGACGCCATCAATGAGATATTACGATACGCGAGCAAGAATCGACTTCCTGAAGGTTTGAAAGAGCAAATGCTGGCACATATGCAACTCAAGTTTAAGACAGCAGAATTACAACAAGAAGAAGTGCTTGAAGACTTACCAAAGGCAATCAGATCAAGTATCGCTCAGCATCTTTTCCACGGAACTGTGGAAACTACCTATCTCTTCAAAGGAGTTTCTGACGACCTCATCATCCAGCTGGTAATTGTATACCACTACAGCTGGTTCCTCCTCCTTTCTGTAGAGACAAAATATTGATTATGTGTCCATTGTACCCAAGAAAATGTTTGTTAGGGAGCTTTTTCTAAATTCTCTCTTGTAGTAAATGAATACTCGAAAAGAGGGTGAAGTAGCCATGTCAAATTTGTGTATCTTTTGAAAATAAAGAAGGGAGAGAGCCATTCCCAGCTCCAGCGGTTCATTACAGTAATTGAGTCAAAATGTTGAATGGTACGAATAGGAGGCTAGAGTAACCATGTCAAGCACAATTTGCTACGATAGCATAATGAAACCAGTAAAGAAGGTGCTAGGATCAATAGGTAAATTCCGTCTTTACAGGTTTGTATCTCTTCCACCTATCGCATAAGCAGTATCTTGTGGTTTTTTCTCCTCGCAGGTGTCTGAGATGAAAGCTGAATATTTTCCACCTAAAGTTGATATTATCTTACAAAATGAGATACCTACAGAATTCTACATTGTAGTATCTGGAGCAGTGGTATAGTACTTCTCCTTTCGCGTGTTATCATGAGTAATACAAGAGGCAAAATATAACAGTCATTTGGGATGCAGGATGTGCTGATGCACAAAAATGGAATGGAGCAGGTATGCTTTTCCTTTTTACAGTGAACTGGAGGTCTGTTTGACAAGTTTCTGCTTATCGTAATGCACGTGCTCAAAACGATATGGAAACAACAATGGAAGATGCACAATTGACCAAGTCTAAGAAATTAGCTAAGAAAATTCTGTGACGAATCACCGAGTGCCAGCAACATTTGCCTCAATTAAAGCACAAGTTAATATTCATGTTGCTGGTCTTCAAACTCAAAGTAGAACTATGAGTTCAGTTCTATAAATCTGAGGTTATTCTACAGCAAAGATCAGATCACTAAAGAAAGAGTCTCCAATTTTCCTACATCTTAACTATTTAAACTGGATTTCCCAGTTCATGTCGAAATTAGGGGCTGCGGACGTGGCAGGAGAAATAGGCGTGATTCTAAACATCCCACAACCTTTTACAGTGAGAACTAAGAGGCTTTCTCAGGTGATCCGGATTAGTCATCAACATTTCAAGCAAATGGCCCAGCAACATAATACAGATGGAAAGACAATTATCTCCAACTTTATACAGGTCTGGAATATTTTCACATTTCATCCCATAACATTGTTATTGAGCTGCAAGTCTTCGACTTCGCCCAGGATGCTGTATCACTGTCCATATGGTTCTCAAAAAATTGGAGAACCAATAAATATGTATCTGTCTTTTACAAAACAATTTTTGGGCCATTCAATGTGGCATGGTATACTTGAACTGATGGGATCGGGGAACCATCTTTTATTTACTCGTAGAATCGTCTAGAAACCATATGTGATTTTAGATAAGCTCCTCAACTAGTCTTTCCACCATCGGAGTTCTCCACTCGCAACTCTTAAATTATCTTCATATGCAAATGTATATTTTATGCTGACCGACTCTTCCTCCATTCCTTGCTTCAGTATTTGAAGAGCTTAAAGAAAGAGATGCTTGAAGAAATACCATTTGTAACAGAGTTGTTAGATGACTTCAATACAGAGGTAAAGAATCGCCGTCATAAATCTAGACTCTCATAGTCATATATCAGCTAATAAAGCAGAGGCCGAGTTTATCCATGCCTTTAAAGAGAGCGACTGTCAAAAACTCCACAAGGCCTAAAATTTCACGTATTTGAGATTAACCTAAGATGCGTACACTACATGAAAGCTGTAAAGAAAGAAATGTGCAGTATCATTCTATGAAGTTTATGCTTCTTAGTTCCAGATACAACCTAAAGCAATAAGAATGAACAATGCAACTATAATTTTGAGTATTCACTACGTCTAACAGTAAGTATCTATGTAGCATGGACATGGGACACTTTTTAAAAAAAAAATGGAGATACGGACACGGCAAATCTAAATAAATCATGAAGCGTCAAAATATACAAATAAGTATCATATCACACTTTTAACCCAAATACTTGAAGTAATACACATTTATCCTCAAAAAAACTTTAAAATTGCATATTTGAGCCCTACCATGTCCCTTTACGTGTCCCTCCCGTGTCCCCCCAAAAGAGTTTATCAAATTTACTGGATATGCCAGGTGGCGTGTCCCATATGTACTTTTGGCGTGTCCATAGGTAATAAAGTGTAGTACTCATCATAGAATCTTCAACTGTTGCCACACTTTCAGAATTCGACAAGGAATATCAGGGAGTATGGCAATTCAACAGAGGAGCTTAGTGACATTTATAACGTTGTTCATGCAGAATATAGCACCTACTGAGGGACCACAACATCATGAAGCACCAAATTATAGTGGAGATGCAAATATAGAAGGTTAGTAAGCTCAAGCCTGACGTACAACTTTCTATCTGGGCACATAATACCATAACAGTCCCGTGATTCTAGTTCACTACGAAAAGTCATGCCATTTTTTTCAAATAAAGAAAGCGCTTCACTGTATAGTTTTTCGAATTTTTCCATACCTATTTAAACCACCAATTTGGTGTGAAGTGAAAAATTCGAAGAATGCAATTAAAAGTGAAATATTATTGCATGGGTTTGAACAGAGTTTTTAACTCATTCGATTATTTTGTAGGAACATCACCAACTTCTGCACCATCATCAGATATACTTCCCCTGAGGGTCATAATACATGGGCATCACCCGGATGATAGAACAAATGATGGTGATAAAATGGGAAAACTTATCCATCTTCCTGACTCAGTTGAAGATCTACTGAGTTTAGCAGGTAAGCAACTTTTATAGTCTATAACAAATATACTCAGGGCTGAAAATGAACCGAGCCGTCCGAATATTTCTAAGCTCGACTTTGTAAAGGCTCGTTCCTGTTCAATTCGCCTATGAAACGAATGGAACTTGAACCTTGGTTTTAGGCTCGTTTAGTAAATGTCACTTGAACCTGGCAGTATTCGGTCGGTTAGGCTCGCGAACCTGAAATGTACACACACATATCTATATCATGAGAATTTCATATGTAATCTTGAATATTTATAAACTGTATAACATGTACATGCAATAGATTATATATTTATACAATAAAAATTTCATAACGTGTACATGTATGACCTTTTACAAATACTAGCTTATATACGTATATGTTTCTACATTTCTATATATGTATGAACTTATCTATGTACATAATAAAAATCTTATTTGCAGCTCTAGATCTGCATAACAGCTTCAATACTTGATATTTTTTGCTCATTAATGCTCATTAAGGCTCTTAAACAGGCTTGACTTTGAATCAAACATAAGCAAGCTCAGATCATCAAATTTTCCTTGCGTTCAAGCTCGCTAGAAACTTAACAAACAAACATGAAACATTCTAAAGTTTGGCATGACTTGGCTCGTTTGCAGCCCTAAATATATACTCATTGAGCTGATAGCGAAAACACCAATCTGATTTGTGTTTGACTTGAGAACAAGCAACATCCACACAGTAATCGGTTAAAATGATGAAATATTAGAAGGTGGAGGAACAAAAATACTAACCAATTTTTCCTTTTTTTTTTTTTAATGCAGAAAAGAAGTTTGGCAAAAGAGGATGCACAATTCTCATGGCAGATGGTTCTCAAGTGGAAGAATTGGGAGCTCTCAGAGAGAATGACCACTTATTTATCATTTGAAAACTACTACAAGAATTTAAAACCTTGAGTGCATATCAACCACAAAGACAATCAATTGCTTTGATCAGCATAGATGTATGATAAGCATGACTAATTAAGTAGAAAATGGAGTCATGTGTTTTATTAGACGAGCTATTGAGTGCAGGGATGGAACCGGGAGGGGTCAGTAGGAGGCGAAAAAAAAAAACGTCTAGTATTATATAGAAAAATAAAAATTTCCTATGAATTATATAGATTCGCCCGTCTCCAATACATGTTCGCCCCTGTGTAGTGAAATTCTTGACTCCGTCCCTGATTGAGTGTTGTGGTTAACATGATCCAATAGCTTGTTATAATTAAAAAACGGATTCGTATTAGAACACTTAATAGTGTCTGTGTGTATCAGTATCACTGAACCAATACATAACTATGTTACAGGGGCAGACCACCTTTCTGTTTCCCAGCCGTAATGCCACCCCCGCTTCCGAAAAAAGTTTTATTTTACATCAATGGATTAGGCACCCATCCGAACACTTGATTTTTCACACAAATGTTGAAAAAAACAGCATCAATGGATTAGGCAACCAGCGGTATCCAAACACGATTTTTCACACAAATGTTGAAAAAATAGAGATTTAAAATATGAACGGTTTGGATCATGAAGAAAATATCTCAAAGATTTTCATTTAAAGACCGATGGAGAATTGAATCAAGCCTTTATTTTTGTTAAAACAAAAATTAGAGCCTAGGAAAAAGCATGACTTTGCACTTAAAGACCATATTTGGACCGAGAAATAGATAAAAGAAGCAACCATAGCTATTGGAATAGGCAGCTTAGCAACCATATTTGTGCAAATGACGCTCGAACAAGCTCTACTCTTCCATTTCGTTAATCGACTCCATGAATGATATGTATATGTATATCGATCGTATGTAGAAATTGTAACGCAGCAACGATTTTAACAACAGATGAGTTACTAATGGAGAAAAAATTTAAGAGACTCACCTGAACTGGAACTTGTTGGAAGATGAACAAATCAATGCATCATCTTCTTCATATCGTATGTAGAAATTGCAGTTGCTGATTGAGTTATTGAAATTCACAACAGGCAGGCTACTGAATCTCCGCAAACAAGTCGGTTCGGGTCCGCAGGGGGTCGCCCCTGCAATGAAAAATAACCTCTTAGTATAGGAAAAAATAAATTTTCCTAGGCCGGCCCTTGCAAAGTAGTATCTTGGAAAGAAAAATAAATTTGCCCCCTATAATGAAATTTCTGGCTCCGTCCTAAGGTCCGAATGCCAGATTATGTTGAAACCGGTTCTTAAATTTTGATTTAGTATATCCATACCCATTTTAAGAAACATAAATTCATTAAGATAAATTACTAATCTATTTTTAATTAATATGAATTTTTTACATGATTTGTATTTTTCTGCGTTATACAATATGAATGTCTTAGATCATTAAAATATCACTAAAAGAGATAGAAAATGTGCTTAAAAGTCTCATTGTTGATATGGAAGAGGAAATGATTCAATATATCAGAATCTATTTTAAGCAATAGAAAATTTATTTAGATTAAGTACTAATATGTACTCTATTTATGAAATATTCGTACATCATATGTCTTATAATAATTTCTACAAGAAGAATGTCTCGGATCGTCAAATATTGTCGATATATTTAGAAATCGTCCTCGTAATACCCAAGAGTTTCTAGAACTAAAATGCTATCTTTAAACGTCCTCGTTTTGAGGTCATGACACAGGTTGAACCTGTGTCATGACGTGGAAAATATTTTACGGAAAAAACCAAATCCTGCATTTTCTTTTCCCCTTTGTTTCTTCAGTCGTAAGTTCCACAGAGAGAGAGAGGAGAAGAGCAACGACGAACTCCACCATTACCGCGTCCAAGCCCGACGAACACCACCACTTCCGCCGTCGCAGCATCGTGTAAGTCTCCTATCTCCACCCTCCCCTTCCGAAATAAAAAACCCTGACTCCATTTTTTGGGACAGCTAAATCATCCCTAGCACACTAGGTGTTTGATGTCATTCCTCAAAGAGACTGGTACTGGATTTTCCCATTACTTGTGCACCAACTGTTAACGTCTGTGCTGATGCTACCATTGCATCTCGCTCTATTGTTGAGTAGTTTTCTCTTTCATTCTTTTTTCCAGATTTGCGTTTCTTGATCCAATTGTATTCTGGCTTTCTAAAGTCGTTCCGTGATTACTTGTCGTCTCTAGTCTTCCAAAGTTTAACTAGTAATAGCTGCATTTTTTGACAAGCTTAATTTTCCATTTTCACTTGTTATCTGATGGAGTTATCCTTTTTGTTCTCCGTGCAAACAATGTCTGGGATTAACTATTCAGTGAATGGTTAATCCCAATCAAGGCGAATGTGATAGATAGAAAGCGTGCTTAAAGTCCTAAGAGTATTTGATATGGAAATGGACATGATTCGATGTAGCCAAATCCATTTTGAGAATAGAAATTCATTTAGATTAAGCACTAATATGTACAGTTTTTAGGAGGTATTTGTCCATCATATGCCTTATAATAATTTCTGCAAGAAGAATGTCTTGGATCGTTAAATAATGGTCGATATAGGTAGAAATCGTCCTTGTAGTACCCAAGCGTTCATAGAACTAAAATGTTATTCTGAAACGGAGTCGTTTTCGGGGTCATGCCACAGGTTCATAGAACTAATATGTTATTCTCATTTCTAAATTTTGTGTTGATTCACAAAAATGGAATGGAGCAGGTATGTTTTTCCTTTTTACAGCAAAATAGAGGTCTGTTTGACAAGTTTCTGCTTATCGTAATGCACGTGCTCAAAATGATATGGAAACAACAACGGAAGATGCACAATTGACCAATTCTGAGAACTTAGCTAAGAAAATTCTGCAACGAATCACCGAGTGCCAGCTCAAGCCTGTCTAGAAGGACCGCAAGCTATTGCAGGAAAAAATGAACACATCTTGTCTTTATCAGGTCGAAAAACAACCTGCATTAGAACATAAGTAAACCAGGTTTAGAACAAGCAAAAGAAGAGAACTTCAATCTGAGTTATATTAGATATCCTTGACCACAAAATTAAGAAATGAACTTGAGAAAGTGCCCATCATAAGAAGAATCATCAATACGGAACGGAAGGAGACTACACCGAAAGCATAACACATTGCCTCAATTAATGCACAAGTTAATATTCATGTTTGTTAGAACTTGTGGCTCTTTTGGAGAGGTACCGAGAAGTTCTAGGCAAGTCTGGAGGTACCCGGTTTTGGGGAACCATGTAAATTCTGTTATCGATTTCTTTACTGTTCTATATTCCTATATTGTGTGTGTGATTGTTTTAGGTTACAATATTGCTGGTCTTCAAACTCAACGTAGAACCTATGAGTTCAGCTCTATAAATCTGAGGTTATTGATTCTACAGCAAAGATCAGATCACTAAAGAAAGAGTCCAATTTTCCGACATAATAACTATTTAAACTGGATTTCCCAGTTCATGTCGAATTTAGGGGCTGCGGATGTAGCAAGATAAATAGGCGTAATTCTAAACATCCCACAACCTTTCACAGTGAGAACTAAGAGGCTTTCTCAGGTGATCCGGATTAGTCATCAACATTTCAAGCAAATGGCACAGCAGCATAATGCCGATGGAAAGACGATTATCTCCAACTTTATACAGGTCTGGAATCTTTTCACATTTCATCCCATAACATTGTTATTAAGCTGCAAGTCTTCGACTTCTCCCAGGATGCTGTATCACTGTCCATATGGTTCTCAAAAAATTGGAGAACCAATAAATATGTATCTGTCTTTTACAAAACAATTTTTGGGCCTTCAATGTGGCATGGTTTACTTGAACTGATGGGATCGCGGAACCATCTTTGATTGACTCATAGAATCGGCTAGAAACCGTATGTGATTTTAGATAAGATCCTCAGCTAGTCTTTCCACCATCGGAGTTCTCCACTTGCAGCTCTTAGATTATCTTCATATGCAAATGTACATTTTATGCTGACTGACTCTTCCTCCATTCCTTGCTTCAGTATTTGAAGGGCTTAAAGAAAGAGATGCTTGAAGAAATACCATTTGTAACAGAGTTGTTAGATGACTTCAATACAGAGGTAAAGAATCGTCGTCATAAATCTAGACTCGCATAGTCATATATCAGCTAATAAAGCAGAGGCCGAGTTTATCCATGCCTTTAAAGAGAGCAACTGTCAAAAACTCCACAAGGCCTAAAATTTCACGTATTTGAGATTAACCTAAGATGCGTACACTACATGAAAGCTGTAAAGAAAGAAATGTGCAGTGTCATTTTATGAAGTTTATGCTTCTTAGTTCCATGTACAACCTAAAACAATAAGAATGAACAGTGCAACTATAGTTTTGAGTATTCACTACGTCTAACAGTAAGTATCTATGCAGCACGGACATGAGACACTTTTTAAAAAAAAAAATGGGGACACAGACACGGCAAAAATCAATAAATAATATTTAATTTATACCAGTGGAAACATAGTTATATGTATAAGCATGAAGCGTCAAAATATACAAATAAGTATCCCTCACACTTTCAACCCAAAATACTTGAAGTAATACATATTTATCCTCGAATTTTTTTAAAATTGCATATTTAAGCCCTACCGTGTCATTCCCGCATCCCTGCCGTGTCCCCCAAAAGAAGTTAAATCAAATTTAATGAACATGCCAGGTGGCGTGTCCCATAAGTATTTTGCCGTGACCCTAGGTAAAGTATAGTACTCATCGTAGAATCTTCTACTGTTGCCACGCTTTCAGAATTTGACAAGGAATACATCAGGGAGTATGGCAATTCAACAGAGGAGCTTAGTGACATTTATAACGTTGTATTCATGCAGAATATAGCACCTAATGAGGGACCACAACATCATGAAGCACAAATTATGGTGGAGATGCAAATATTGAAGGTTAGTAAGCTCAAGCCTGACGTACAACTTTCTATCTGGGCGCATTATACCATAACAATCCCGTGATTCTAGTTCACTACGAAAAATCATGTCATTTTTTGGAATAAAAAAAGCGTTTCCCTGTATAGTTTTTCGAATTTTTCCATACCAATTTGAACAACCAATTTGGTGTGAAAAATTTGAAGAACGCAATTAAAAGTGCTTTATTTTTGTGATAGAAACTTATGCATGGGTTTGCACAAAGTTGAACTTTCGCGTTAGATGTCAAAGCCGCAATGATTTGTCAAGTCGAGAGATACACATCCTGTGACAGTTAACGGTGCACAAAAGCTAAATTAACTTGCCAATTTCATGTGGGCAAATTCATTTGATTATTTTGCAGGAACATCGCCAACTTCCCCACCATCATCTGATATACTTCTCCTGAGGGTCATAATACACGGGCATCATCCAGATGATAGAACAAATGATGGTGATAAAATGGGAAAACTTATCCGTCTTCCTGACTCAGTGGAAGATCTACTGTGTTTAGCAGGTAAGCAATTTTTATAGGCTATAACAAATATACTTAGGGCTGAAAATGAACCGAGCCGTCCGAATAGTTCAAAGCTCGACTTGGTAAAGGCTCATTCCAGTTCGATTCGCCTATGAAACGAACGGAACTTGAACCTTAGTTTTAGGCTCGTTTAATAAATGTCACTTGAACATGACAGTATTAAGGTCGGTTAGGCTCACGAAGTTGAAATGTACACATACATATCTATATCATAAGAATTTCATATATAAACTTGAATATGTATAAATTGTAGAACTTGTATATGCAATAGAATATATATCTATACAATAAAATTTTTATAACGTGTACATGTATGACCATTTACAAATACTAGCTTATATACGTATATGTTTCTATATGTCTACATATGTGTGAAGTGTGAACTTACTATGTACATAATAAAAATCTTATTTGCAGCTCTAGATCTGCAACACAGCTTCAATACTTGGTATTTTTTTCTCATTAATTCTCCTTAAGGCTCTTAAACAAGCTTGACTTTGAATCAACCCTAAGCAAGCTCGTCTCATCAAAACTTGAGCTCAAGTTTGCTAAAAACTCAACAAACAAACATAAAACATTCCAAAGTTTGGCACGACCCGGCTCGTTTGCAGTCCTAGATATATACTCATTGAGCTGATAGCGGAAATACTAATCTGATTTGTGTTTGACTTGAGAACAAGTAACATCCACACAGTAATCGGTTAGAATGATCAAGTAGAAGGAGGAAGAACAAAAATACTCCCTCGGTCCCTTTTTAAGTGTGTTACCTCGTAATTCCAACTTGTTTTCTCTCTTTTACAACTTTTACATCTACTTTCCACTACTTATCGTTATCAATATAATAATACCCACTAACTTTTCAAAAAAGGAATCTACTTTTAAGGGCAAAATAGGAAATGTACTCACTAACTTTTTAAAACACACACTTATTAAGGAACAACCCAAAATGGAAAGTTAAACACTATAAAAGAGACAGAAGGAGTACTAAACAACTTTTCCTTGTTTTTTTTTTTTTAATGCAGAAAAGAAGTTTGGCAAAAGAGGATGCACAATTCTCATGGCAGACGGTTCTCAAGTGGAAGAATTGAGAGCTCTTAGAGAGAATGACCTTATTTATCATTTGAAAACTACAAGAAATTAAAACCTTGATTGCACATCAACCACAAAGACAATCAATTGCTTTGATTAGCATAGATGTATGATAAAGCATGACTAAGTAGAAAATGGAGTTATGTGTTTTATTAGACGAGCAATTGAGTGCAGGAATGGAGCCGGGAGGGGTCAGTAGGAGCGGGCGCCCCTGTGAGGAAAAAAAAAACTTCTAGTACTCCCTCCGTCCCTTTTTAAGTGTGTTATCTGGGAATTCCAACTATTTTTCTCTCACATCAACTTTTACATTTACTTTTCATTACTTATTTTTATCAATATAATAATACCCTCTAACTTTTTAAAAAGGAATCTACTTTTAAGGGCAAAATAAGAAATGTACCCATTAACTTTTCAAAACACACACCTATTAAAGGACAACCCAAAATAGAAATGTACACACTATAAAAGGGACGGAGGGAGTATTATATAGAAAAATAAAAATTTCCTTTGAATTATGAGTTTATTACCATTAAGGTAACAAAATAAATATTTATTATCATTAAGGTCAATCACTCTTTTTAATTACCATTAAGGTCAATCACTCTTTTTTTGGGTTTAGGTTTAGGGTGCACTTTCCTATATAAGGTTTTAGTGGTTTAGGCACTTTCATAGGGTATCCTAGGATTTATAGGGTACCCTAGAGTTTAGGTTTAGGCATTTTCATAGGGTACCCTATGGTTTAGGTTTAGGGTGCACTTTCATATTATATGGTTTTAGTGGTTTAGGCACTTTCATGGGGTACCCTAGGATTTTAGGCACTTTCATAGGGTACCCTAGAGTTTAGGTTTAGAGTGCACTTTCCTATTATATATTTTAGTGGTTTAGGCACTTTCATAGGGTACCCTAGGGTTTAGGTTTAGACATTTTCATAGGGTACCCTAGGATTTTAGGCAATTTCATAGGGTACCCTAGGGTTTAGGTAAACACTTTCATAGGGTACCCTAGGAGGTCATAAGAAGTCAAAAAAATATATGTTTCCGTTTATGGGTCTGTTGACTTTGTCGTCTCATGGCCGATTAAAAAAACGAAGTGACTTCATCTTTTCATGTCCAAAACATTCAGAAACTTTTTCAGGAGTTGGGCGTGCACTGCCCAAATTTTTTGGACCGGCCCGTACTTTCCCCTTGAATTATATAGATTCGCCCCTCTATAGTGAAATTCTTGACTCCGTCCCTGATTGAGTGCCGTGGTTAACAAGATTCAATAACTTGTTCTAATTAAAAACGAATTCGTATTAGAACACTTAATAGTGTGTGTGTGTATCAGTATCACTAAACCAATACATAACTA
This sequence comes from Gaultheria prostrata, assembly GCA_036023075.1. Taxonomy (NCBI): domain Eukaryota; kingdom Viridiplantae; phylum Streptophyta; class Magnoliopsida; order Ericales; family Ericaceae; genus Gaultheria; species Gaultheria prostrata. The sequence continues at coordinate 1,911 of JAXBDA010000250.1, read as the reverse complement.
TGTACTGTTAGGATTTTCGGAACCTCACAACACCCTACGATCTTGGAAACTACGAATCACAGAAATCACAAAAACAGATAATGGTGCGTAATGAAAACGGAAAGGAAAAACAAGACACAAGATATACGTGGGTTCACCTCAATGCCAGGAAAAATCACGGGAGCCACACCAGTCCACTATGAAATTGATCAAGAGTACAAGTCTTCTCGTAATCTCTCTCAGATGTGCGTTTTCTCTCGACTCTTTCTCTGTTTTTCTCTAAGTTTTCTCTAAAAACTGATAATCCTAATTATGAGCAAATTGCTGAATAATATAGGTCGGGCCCTACGGTCGAAATTACACACGGAGGTCCAAAAATATCGTTTTCGCTGCAGCCCAGGGTGCTCCTAAAGTTGCACCCCGGACTGCGGGACACTCGTGTCCCTGGGGGCTCCCGCCCCCTCCCCGGTATAAACCACTGTTGAAGGTTTGTCTACACCCCAATAGTCACGGGGGCAGACCACCTTTCTGTTTCCTAGCCGTAATGTCCACTTATGATTATTTTACATTAATGGATTAGGCACCCAGCGGTATCCGAACACTTGATTTTTCACACAAATGTTGAAAAACTAGCATTAACGGATTAGGCACCCAGCGGTACCCCAACACTTGATTTTTCACACAAATGTTGAAAAAATAGCGATTTAAAATATAAACAGTTTGGATCATGAAGAAAATATCTCAAAGATTTTCATTTAAAGACCGCTGGAGAATTGAATCAAGCCTTTATTTTTGTTAAAACAGCTTCCCACTTTTTTTCCTATTTTTGCTAAACATATACAATAATAAGAAAGACTTCTGTAAATAGTGCCACCCCCGAACCTAAATCTTGACTCTGCCACTAGTAATAGTGTATCCACAGCAGAGCAACATGGTTACTTTTTTCATCTGTCTTGGCTTTGGGGGTTGCTTTCGGCTTGATCCATCTTTAGCGTCGTGCTTGTCGGTCGATTTCTTTACAGATGCATGTGGTGGTGGTAATTTTTTTTAGTTGTGCTTTGTTGTCCTTTTGGTTTGTGGAGTTGTTTGACTGCTTTGGTCTATGCCGGTTTGTTGGGGTTTGACATATGGCTGGATGGTTCAATGTATGTAGGGCCGGCTCAGGGGTAAACCTAGCAAATTCTCAAATTTGGGCAACTCCCGGACTAGGGCAACCTCAAAAAAATAATCATAAGTTGTGTATAAATTATAAGAAGTTTCTAGAACTGACATTCAAGATGGGTGGTTGTTTCCTTTTGGGTTTTAGGTGTCATTCGGTCCTCTCTTTTTTTATTGCTTTGTATTTAGCGTTCTTTTAGTTTTATGTGTGGATTTTTTCTTATTTCATTGTGCTCATTAAAGATGTGCAGCCGGTGCACTAACTTGATTTTTTAGGCTTTCTTAACTGATGTACGTGATGAGAATGATCTGCTTCGAAAAGCATGGAAAGCCATAAAGCCCAAAAAACCAAGTTCAAAAGTTTTTGCGAGTAAGCAATATTTAGGAGAGTTCTTATACCCTCTAAAATTCCCTCAAAGCTCCTTTTTCTCCATTTCATAACATGATAATGAAACTTTCTTTTGTGATAGGGTAAATTACACTTAACCCCCCTAAACTATCTCTGTTTTTCACTTAACCCCCTTCAACTATTAAACCCGACACTTAACCCCCTTAAACTATCTATAACTGATGATATCTCAATTTCGTTAACGACGATTGCAATTTTACTCATAGGTCCGGACCAAATCTTAACGATCCGAACCGTTAGATGTGTTTAGAACGTGTTTTTAAGGTCCAACGCGAGGATTTGCTGAAAAAAATACCCGAAAGGGCTTGATCGGAGCAGTTTTTGATAAAAATGCTATATATAACATTTTTATCAAAAACTGCTCC